>APFE030221629.1:242668-256367 GCA_000404065.3 Pinus taeda
CACTGATACATATTCATCCTCTTTGCTAAGAGGGATTTACCCAAAATACTCTGCCTCTTTTACAAAATGATTTTTACACTGTTGTGTAAAATCTTCATTCACTGCTGTAAAATAAATTTACATCATACTGCTGTAAAAAATTACATATGAAGCTCAAAAACATTATATGTCTGCTTCACTCCCCGCACTGCTGTGCATTTCCTCTTGCAAAGAAAACAAAGTTCAACTTAAAAAAAATACATGCGCTCCACCATTTTCTTTATGCACTGCTGTGCATTAATACATAGTTTTCTTTTCGTCGCTCCTTCATTTTACGATGCCTAACACACAAAATTACACCACACGAGCTCTTTTTCATTCGCCTCGTTCTGTCGAAAATGAACACACATAAAAACATATACAAAAGGATTTTTTTTAAAAGACATAGTTGACTTGCCCATACCTCTAGCATAAAAGAAACATTAAGTGCCGTAAAAAAAACATAAATATCTACCTGCGCATATGACAATTCATTAATAAAAGGTATGGTCAATGAAACTTGATTTTACTCCACGCCAAGCTTTTAATGTTGGCCGTATGCAGGTTGAGACAATCGATGGCGGAGATTGATGGAGCAGATCAGACGGCGGACGGAGATATCGGGAGCCACTTTTATGTTGAACCTTACGTCCCAAGATGTTAGAGATGATGACGTATGGGGAGAGCCACACGTCAACACTATATTGTATCAGGCTCTTGTGTACGAAAATTGCCTTCATGCAAAAAGCGGTCCGATACGCATCAAGGTGGTTTGTGGTTTTGCTGCAGTGGTTTTGAGGCGCGCAGTTGAAATTAGATTTCAACAATAAATGTTGTCATCGTTCTGTGATCCATATCTTGTTTTCTCTGAGATTTTTTCCAGTGATAATCACATCAAAATTTATTTGTCCAACGTTTCAAACCAACCAATTTGGTTCATGGTCACAACAAGATAAAGAATCGGGATCGTGGCATCAGGTTAAATAGAGAGAATTGGATGGAGAGACAAATCATATAGAGAATTGGATGGGAATACAAATCATTCCAATGACTAGAATGTAACGGCCAAAAATTAAGAGGAATTTTTTTTCCCTTTCTACTTTTAATTTTAAAATATATTACTCTCTCTCTCTCTCTCTATATATATATATAGGAATTATGATAATAAAAAAATTACCTAATTCGTAAATCATAATAGAGAGCCTTGGATTCATTTTTTATGGTAGGCATGTAATATGAGGTCTGGATTCTCTTTTATGACTAAGGTATGTGCATTAATTTATTTTCAACTTAATTAAAATAAAATAAAACAAAAAAGAATAATAAAAATAAAAGAATAGAAATTAATAAATGAATCAAGAGAGGAACAAAAGAGTTAAGAAGAGAGGGCGGGGATCCAACAACTGCTAAATGTTAACTTAAATTTGTTTAGTTTTTAAAATATTTTACTCATTTATTTTATTAATTTTATAAAATTGGTTTAAAATATTTTATTTCTTGTGATGCTTTTGGTTATGAAATTAATACAAAAATGTTTTTGATGTTAATATAATTAATTTATTTATTTATTTATTTTTCATGCTTTTCTATGTAAATATCTTTAGTATTGGTATTTTCTAACACATTTTTTTTTCAATACGATAATTGCTGTGAATTGTCAGTTTATGTACGGTTTTTGTGTTTTAATACACCTAATTGTTATAGTTATCCTTAGATAACATCTATCTCTTTCATTGTTATAAATGCAGAACTTCTTTATTTATTCTAGTTAAAAAACCAATTGCACACCAATAACCTCACTTACATTAGATTAATCACAAATATAAATATATCAAACATTGGCTGAGAATAGTAATTCTATCTTAACCATACAATCAACTAGTTGACGAAATATCTCAACCAAACACTTATCTAAGAATATCTAGATCTTAACAACTCCTAAACAATAGGAACAAACTCCTTTACTTAGAAACCATCACAACTTACACAAGTGGGAATTATATTTTCCAAGTCCCTCCCTTAATGACTACTTGTCTCAATCGCAATCAGCAAAGTCTAGTTGTGGTCCTCGTGTTTATAAACAGAAAGAAGAACATGTCATCGTCCATATAAAGGAACAACCATCCACCATAATGCATGGGTACCCAACCGCTACAACCGCCAATCTACTAGGATATCCTTTGCATACATGGTTATGTCAACCATTATAACTACGTACCTCTCCATCATTGTTAACTCAAAATCTTCTAGGCTACTAACTCCATCAAGTTGTCTCACAACCCTCGTAAAGGTGTACTTGGCAAGCTGGATTCTAGAGTTCCACTCTTAAACTCTCGAACCGCAGATCTCTCGAATCCAATTACTGGACAACATTCTAATTTCTGGCATAACTTCACCAGAAGACCACTCTCATGAAAATGAGGGATCCTTCCTATTAAAAATGGAAGATGAAACTTACATTCTGAAACTAACAGCTCATAGGTGAGTAAGATGCACCTGGAGACTACTCAAGCAAAACGCTCTATATAATTAACCATAAAACATAGATCCCTGAAACAAGGGATTTTTCTTTTCCATCAATGCGATATATGCATTCTGAGGCTTCAGATTCATCCACCTCTCTTCTTCCTGCATCAATATCCCTGTCATCTCTTCAAAGGTGGGATATTTCTCCCTCGTTGTCAGCCCTGTAATGAACATTTTATAATCATTAGTAATACCATTTAAGGTAATTATGACAAGATCAATGTTGGACACTTTCTCTCCTATATCGCTCAACTTTTCTCTCAGTTCTTTGATCCGAGAGATGAATGCAGCAACTGATTCATTCTACTCCATTCTTATAGAGAGAATCTTACTCTTCAAAAACAAGCAGTGATTTGTATTATTTATCTCATACAGATCCTTGAGAGTCACCTAAATATCATTGGCAATTTTGCACTCTCTTATGTGAGGGATGATGCAGTCTTTCACTGAAATTTTCAACAACACCCTCGCTTTGTTCTCCCTCTTCTCCCAATCCTGAATTGCTACAACTGTTCCAGCTCCTGCTGTAGTCGGTTTCACTTTGTTCCTATTTGTAATTTCCCATGCACTTGAACCCTCGAGCAATGTCTACAATTTGAACTTCCAATTTGTGTAGTTCGACCCATCAAGATTATTGCTCTCATTCAAGTACGCTTCTGCAATATGGTTATTCATCATGATAGGATCGATCTATGGATCCACCATATAATCCACAATCTCCAGTAATCAATAGAGATGCTTTCAATGATAAAAAAAACAACACACAGGAGAAATCTTACTACGATCTTAACCAAGAACAAAATTGGATAAACTAAGATCAAATCAAGTGACTAAGATATGTGGTTGGATGAAAGTCCATAATAGAACACATATCAAAACATCTAAGTATCTCGACATCTTCACATCTAAAACAACCTACATCGAAGCTTAAAAAAAAACAATATCCATGACAACAATACCAGGAACAACACCTCTTTGCAGTCCCAATCTCGATTTCATCCCACCAACGTTCAACGTTACCCAAACTACACAATCTGAACTTTTATGATTTCAAGCCAGAAGATAAATCGATTGAACCAATGTAATATGATGTCGAGCGATTTCGATATCAAAGGATCTTTGCCAATGATGTTGGGAACGACAACAAATTGTGCCAACGAATGCGTGAAGAATCTCTGGAATGATCTTGGTACCTATGTGATCAACAATCTTTGGAACCTGGGGTGATCAACAATCCTTGGAATTGTATGACTATCGGGAAAGAAATCATCAAGGTTACAACAACGTGAGATAGGAAGAACAACAAACCGATTGAGGATCAGAAATGCACCAGCGTGCAATTCGAAGGTCGGGTTCACAATGATAGATCATGCTGACTGAAATGCATGTAAGGAAAGGCCAATCACTGCATGAATGAGCCCTCAAACCCGTGATGACCCCCGACCAATTCTCTATTGACCAGCACGTAAATGAGGGCAAAATCACGCACTGCTCCAACTCTGCATGCGAGAAAAAATACACCTCTCTCCAGCCACCAAGGCTCCACGCTTCAACCACGAAGGATCTTCAATTGTCCATCCACCATGGATCATGACACAATCAGCTACCAGGGCTCACCTGCTCTCACCTACTCTGATACCATGTTAAAAATGGAATATGAAACTTATATTTTGAAACTAGCAGCCCACAGGTGAGAAAGCTACACCTGGAGACTTCTCAAGCAGAATGTTCTATATAATTAATCATAAAAATCAGAAATATATAATTTTACATCATTTTAGGGAGATTAGAACTTACTCCTAGAAAATAGGAACTAATCATAATCTAGGACACACGCACAACTGTGAAAAAACTCTCTCCAATAATACATATTGGGATTCTATGGAGCACAATAATAAAAATAGTGGGGTTCTATGGGGCATAATAATAACAATATAGGGACTACATGGGCACAACAATAACAATAAGGGGGTTACACTAACAATAAAAGTAAGGGGATACACTAGTATTATAGGGACCTAACAACACACCCTTTCCAGCAATTATGCTTAGTCTGCATAGTTGTGACCATCCTAACTGATGTAGGCTTCTTCTTTCCCTGAAATATTCTCTTTTCTCCATTATCATCCAGGCACTCTATAGCCTTTTCATAAAAATCTACCTTCGTTCTATGAAGATACAAGCAATCCATAACCAAAAGCATATTATATGATCCCAATGGCAGTACTTTCAAATGTGTTGTTGCAGGCATACCATTCAACTCAAATGCACAAGATCTTACCTAGTGATGGAATCTCTTCTTAATACCTGTAGCCAACTGCACCAACAAAAACTTTGCATGCACTTTTTTTCTCAAGCCACACTTATCCACTAGGTCAGGATTAACATAACTATAATGAGATCCGCGATCAATCAAAATAGAAACAACTCGACCACAGAGATTACCTTCCATCTCAATAATGGATTGTTAGATATCTTCCTGTTTGTTTTCCATAGCTGCATAAATCTGATGATTGTTATGACCAACATCCCCAACTGTATGTGCCTCCTAATTGTTACAGGAAAATTTGGGCACATCAACCCTAACTTCCAGATCTGTATTATTAGGGGCCATCAACCCCTAATTCAGTTGTTTTCATTCCCTAATGAAGTTAACCTACATCATGCTTGCCTCCCAAGAGTTTCATGACACCTTTCATCCAAAAAATGTCCCTAAGGAGATCATCACAGGTGGCCTTCTATCTGGCTGCAATGAATCGCAGGCACTACTTCAATCCCTCACCATTAGTCTTGCTATGGCTTTTGGAGGTAACTGATAATGACATGAGCAATCCAATATCTAATTTGTAGAAAAATAAACTAATATCAAATTACACACTCATACTTCAATCCCTCACCATTAGTCTTGCTATGGATTTCGGAGGTAATTGATAATGACATGAGTAATTTAATATCTAAGCCAATGAACAGAACTAAAATAAACAAAACAGAGCTGGAATTAAAAACTAAGAAATGTAAGTCAGCAGAAAGATAAAACTAATTCCATGTCATTAGTCATTGTAAAACTATGTGCAAATGCCCGGGATGCCTACTGTAATCTGGAACAAATACACTGATCAGCGTTAACAACAATGGAAAGCATGCAAAATTATGGACAAAAATAAAACATTAGTACCATAAGAAATGCAATATATACAAGTGAATAACTATGGCATAATGAACGTAAAAACATAGCATGAAACTATACAGCAATAAACAAAACCTCGGCGTGTGCAGGGGCTCTCTGCACAACCTCGAGCAATAGCTATCAACCACGAATTATGCTAAGAAACAGAGTCTTCTCTTATATTCAGAATGCAGTCACAACGACGAAACAATGTCGCAGCACAGTGGGATCGTTAATAGTCAACAATACATTCCAAAAGACTAACTATGATGCATATGGAGACACATTATTTATAACAGAAGGCTACATAACTAATTTCCTAAAAACTGTGCTGACAAGGAACACGTGAA
This sequence comes from Pinus taeda, assembly GCA_000404065.3. Taxonomy (NCBI): domain Eukaryota; kingdom Viridiplantae; phylum Streptophyta; class Pinopsida; order Pinales; family Pinaceae; genus Pinus; species Pinus taeda. The sequence continues at coordinate 248,729 of APFE030221629.1, forward strand.
CGACAACGTCCATGGATCTAGCATCATGGTTGCCGAGATGATGCAATCTAATGAAAGCGGCTTGTTGGATTTACATCGTGGGCAGCCTACAGGTGTCAGTGTGCCTCCAGAAGTCTAGAAATAGCCACGAAAATCTTTCACGTGCCTGGAAACAGAGTCCTGTTACCGTAGGATTCTTCTATTGACCATCGCTTGACCACCGTTGACTATGGCCTCTTCTGATGAATTTGACTGAACCAATAGGACTTGGTCCATGTCCACGTCATTTCCAACTTGCCCATGTGTCTCGATTTGCCTGAAGACACCTGCAATATAGACTTTAACAAAAACAGCTGCGGAAAGTGACAAGATTCCGCAGCTCATAACCAAAAATCTAGTTCAAAGAGCAACACAAAGACATAGTCAAGAAACCACTTTAATTGCTCTTTTATAACTAATATGCAATGATATTGATGGCTTAGGAGGCTCAGGTGAATGGAAAGAAGCTAGAAAAATGTGTAGGAAAGATGCAAGTTTGGGGCTCAACATACCCCCACTGTGAAGGTGTTGCATGTCCTCATGCAACCAAAATTTTTGCTATCCCCCCTTCAAATCATGTGTTCTGAAGCTTCTGCCAGTACATCCAGCCCTCTTCTTCTCTTTCTTGGTGCTGCTAACATTCTGGGCTTCTTCATCAAGCATCTGAATTTGAGACTAATCAGTGCTCTACTTATCTTCCTGCACTTTTTCTTTAATTTCTTATTCTTTTTCTGCCAGAGCCCGAGATGTAGCATGGTATTATCATGAATGATCTTATCCAATCTGCTCTACTCCTTTATTGCTTCATTTTCATGTTTAATATGTCTATTTAGGACCTCTAACTCAAAAATTTCCTGTTTCAAGGACTGGATTTGAGCATCTTATGCTAGATGAGGCATGGATGAAGAGCTTGGTTTTGTGGCCTTCTTTTCCAGGGATTCTATATAATCATACATCTCCTGCTGATTCGGGTCTATCTCGAGCGAAGTTTTCCTTGGGCTGACCCCAAAGTCCTATTGAGGAGGACTCATTTCATAGTCTGGCTGAGAAGGACTCATGTCAACATCTGGAGGACTAGTTTCAATATTTGACTGAGAAGGAGGTGGACTACAGCCAGCTGGAGATTGTTCTGATGTTCCTCCCAAGTCAATAAAATGGGGTCCTTTTGTTTGTGCTTTTCTCCATTTTCCTTTAAGCTTGCTGCTTCTTCTTAAATGTTGTGGGCTAGTGCCCTCTTCCTCAATACTTTGTATTCCTTTTTCTTTCCTCCTGTTTGCAGTTGATTTTCCTTGGAGGTGAGTTAGCCTTTCAGACAATGGCTGGTGGTCCTCTTCTAAAGAAGGTTCTGGTGATTGGTAAACATCCTCTATGCTTCTTTTCCCTTTCAAACTCTTTTGCTTTTTATCCTTGGTTCTTTCCAGCTTTTCTTGTTGATCAACTTCTTTGGTTCTGCTAATAGGAGGGTTTTGAATTCTTATACTAGTTTCCCTTTTCCTACTCTTCCTTACTGTATTGCTCTCGGGCACTTCAGGTGGATCTTGAAAATAATTTCTCACTAAAAACCGTTCCCAGGTATCCTTTTTTTTCTTCAATTGGTCTTCAATTAAAATATTCACCAGCCAGTGATGATATAAATGGGGTTCTATGTCCTCTATATTCTTTTGGACTGTTGTGCACATCTTTTTCAAGCTCAGCAACAAAAAGTAAGGGAGATTTAGGGTTTTATTCTCTAAAAGGTTCATCAACAGTCGAGTATGATACATATACATTGCTCCAAAATGGCCCTCACATGTAATGAATTTTTGAATAACCAACAATAAACTGGCCCATTTCTCTTCTAAGGCATGAACATGAATTCCTCTTTTGAATATAGTCACATCCATACCTAGGTTACGTAAGATCACTCTCCAAGCTTTCTCATTAATGCTCTTGTTCTTGAACCATCGTTCACCTTCTTGAGGGAGTTCTATAGCAGTTGCTATGGATGCCTCAGTCACTGTAAACTTGAGGTCCCCAATTTCCACCTCCAGACCGTTGAAAGATCTCGCAAAAGCTTTTGTAACCTCCTTATTGTAGCCTTTAAACTTTTGAATAAACCGAAGCAATTTTTCCTTTTTCAATATGTTCTTGACTTGCGGGTATCCTTCCATAAATTTGGGTCCCTCTGGTTCTGCCCTCAACAACCGACCAATTCTTTCCTTCTGTTCTATAATTTGTCTGCGTGAGAAGGGTTTAGCAGAGGTGAGACGGCTGGACTAGTGGGAATGATCAGGGTTTATGAAGAAAACCTATGACTAAGCGGAAAACAGAGGACGGGCAGCCGAGGTGAATTCACGGAATAGAGCAGAGTCTTATGTGAACGAGGTGGTAATGTAGCCGTGGCTTCAATAAAACAATACGGGAGTGACAGCAGAATTTCTAAAATGGACGGCTGTGGAGTAGACATAAGCACATTAATGAAATGGTTGTGGAATCTATGCGGTGGAGGAGAACCGTAATCAAATCAACCACGTCTCATAATTACAGGTGGAGTGTGAAAAGGCATCCAAACTTGAGTTAAATCTGAGAACTAATCATGAGGTTGTTGGAAAAATAAATGCATGGCTTATGGAGGAATGTCGTGGAATGGTTATGGAGAATATCACGCCAATCATTGCATATAGTGGAGCTCGTGATTTAATAACTATGCAAAAATGTTTTTGAATGCCATTTGAAATAAATTTTTACTCATACCTTGGAATGTTTGCCACTTGTTGTCTGGTGGTCCTCTTCTAAAGAAGGTTCTGGTGATTGGTAAACATCCTCTATGCTTCTTTTCCCTTTCAAACTCTTTTGCTTTTTATCCTTGGTTCTTTCCAGCTTTTATTCTTGATCAACTTCTTTGGTTCTGCTAATAGGAGGGGTTTGAATTCTTATACTAGTTTCCCTTTTCCTACTCTTCCTTACTGTACTGCTCTCGGGCACTTCAGGTGGATCTTGAAAATAATTTCTCACTAAAAACCGTTCCCAGGTATCCCTTTTTTTCTTCAATTGGTCTTCAATTAAAATATTCACCAGCCCGTGATGATATAAATGGGGTTCTATGTCCTCTATATTCTTTTGGACTGTTGTGCACATCTTTTTCAAGCTCAGCAATAAAAAGTAAGGGAGATTTAGGGTTTGATTCTCTAAAAAGTTCATCAACAGTCGAGTATGATACATATACATTGCTCCAAAACAGCCCTCGCACGTAATGAACTTTTGAATAACCAACAGTAAACTGGCCCATTTCTCTTCTAAGGCATGAACATGAATTCCTCTTTTGAATATAGTCACATCCATACCTAGGTTACGTAGGATCACTCTCCAAGCTTTCTCATTAATGCTCTTGTTCTTGAACCATCGTTCACCTTCTTGAGGGAGTTCTGTAGCAGCTGCTATGGATGCCTCAGTCACTGTAAACTTGAGGTCCCCAATTTCCACCTCCAGGCCGTTGAAAGATCTCGCAAAAGCTTTTGTAACCTCCTTATTGTAGCCTTTAAACTTTTGAATAAACCGAAGCCATTTTTCCTTTTTCAATATGTTCTTGACTTGCGGGTATCCTTCCATAAATTTGGGTCCCTCTGGTTCTGCCCTCAACAACCGACCGATTCTTTCCTTTTGTTCTATAATTTGTCTGCGTGAGAAGGGTTTAGCGGAGGTGAGACGGCTGGACTAGCGGGAATGAATAGGGTTTATGGAGAAAATCGGTGACTAAGCGGAAAACAGAGGATAGGCAGCCGAGGTGAATTCACGGAATAGAGCAGAGTCTTATGTGAACGAGGTGGTAATGTAGCCGTGGCTTCAATAAAACAGTACGGGAGTGACGGAAGAATTTCTAAAATGGACGGTTGTGGAGTAGACATAAGCACATTAATGAAATGGTTGCGGAATCTATGCGGTGGAGGAGAACCGTAATCAAATCAACCACGTCTCATAATTACAGGTGGAGTGTGAAAAGGCATCCAAACTTGAGTTAAATCCGAGAACTAATCATGAGGCTTTTGGAAAAATAAATGCATGGCTTATGGAGGAATGTCGTGGAATGGTTATGGAGAATATCACGCCAATCATTGCATATAGTGGAGCTCGTGATTTAATAACTATGCAAAAATGTGTTTGAATGCCATTTGAAATAAATTTTTACTTATACCTTGGAATGTTTGCCACTTGTTGTCCATAACCTTTGATTAGCTGCCTTGTTGATGCCTTTAGGTGCCCCATGTCCTCGGTCATACCTGCATTTTTTTATTTTTATTATTTTTGCCTATCATCTAACTACCAATGTTAAATGACAAGGTGCTAGCTGCGGAAACACAACTCGCTGCGGAATCAGTGAGCAACTGCAGAAACTGACTCAACAATATTATAACTGAATGAGATGGATACATGACTGAAAATGGTCATAAAGCGTTTATTAGTGGAATGAAATGAATGAAATGAAGTGGTATGGAATGGAAATGAGATGGAGTGGAATGAAAAATGAGAAAGAGAGAGATTTTTTTTTTGGAAAATATATTGCGTTAGGAGTTCCTGATTTTCGCCCTGTATTTTCTGTATAAGACTGCCAATCAGTGATTGGTTTTCAGGCTTATATATATATATATATATATATATATATATAATATATATATATATATAAATATATTATATATAAATATAATCTATATCTATATCTATATATATATATATATATTTAGAAAAGAAAAGAACAAGAGCTAGGCTGGTGGGGAAAAATAATTCTTCTTCACCAGCCTTATTGCAGAACTATCTTGAAAGATTTTGACAAATTCCTCTTTTGAGAGTGGCTTATGATAGATCTTTAATCGGTGGCCATTCACAATAAGAGGGGTTTGATGTTCATCAATGGTTTTGATTCTTACTGCTCCATTGCTAAAGACTTTGTCAATCTCATATGGCCCAAGCCAATGAGTCTAAAATTTGCCTTTTAAGTCTTTAAACTTGGAATCAAATAGCAATGCCCAGTCTCCTTCTTGAAACTTTTTCCCTTTGATGTATTTGTCATGCCATTTAACTCTTTGATATTGAACTAGATCAGTTCTTAGGATTGCCTCTTGTCTTATCTCATCTAGCTCATTCAGCTGCTCCATTCCATGCTTTTGGGCTTCTGATAGATCCATCCCCAGTAATTATTTAATTCAGTTTAACTAAGTTAAATTCAATTAAACTAGTTCCAACTGATGGAGGAATTAATGGGAGATCCAGTAGTGAAGCGTAACCTGCAATAGTGGGGTGTAATGAGCACTACTCAATCAATAAATTGAAGATTCACTCATAATTAACTCATGCATGTCAAATCAGAGAAAGACCCAGTCGAGATTAGAGTTCAGGGATAATGTACTATCAGTTGTATAATCATCTGAATTGTACATGTGGTGCATGCAATCAGAGGAAGGCCTATGATGGATTTCGCAATTATGGATGACAAATTTCCCAATTAAATATGGGCTAATTCGCTAGGAAACTACATAAGGAAATATGACCTTTGCAGGCAACATCTTTGGATAAGTATTGGCCAAAGCTTGTTTGTGAAGCAGTGAAATAGATTGAGATTTTACAGAGGTTTCTCAGTCTTGAGCAAAGAATTTTAATCTTCTCATATTTTCTGATTAATGAAATATACAGATAGCAGGGGTTTTTAGTTGTGGCTTTCAACAAAAAATTATTGTATTATGTGTGATTGAATTATTTCTCTTTTATGCTTCATGATTTCATTGATTTTTTATTGTTTTCATTGATGAATAGAGTAGATTCAAGTCAAATATTTTAGCATATTACAATCTACATTTTGAATCTACAAGGAATTTCTACAAACCTTGGGCTTGATTCTAGCTTGGGCCTTGACTTGAATTTTGATTGTTGCCCCTTACACTTGAGCTTGAAGGGTTGCCTCTTCCACCTATGTGTGGGATTCTTCCTCTTCCTCTATCATTTGATCTTGCCCTACCTCTACCTTGATAAAATGAAACTTGTGTCTTTAAGGCATGCTTCAATGAGGATTTTATTGTTCTGTTCATTCTATGTTAGTGAGAAATCAATGATGCATGAAGCTCATCCACTGAAAACTATGAGAGACCCTTTGTTTCTTGTATGGCCACAACAATGGCATCAAATCTTACTAAAAGACTTCTCAAAATTTTCTCAACTATTCTCCTTTCCTCAAGTGTCTCACCATGAGACCTAATTTGAGTAACCTATCCAATTACTTGTGTAAAAAATGAGTCTACATTCTCAGACCCTTTCATACAAAGTGTCTCAAAATCTCTCGTTAATATTTGTATGTTTTTTGTCTTTACTTTTATCATGCCTTGGTAGGTTGTTTGGAGGGTATCCCATGCTTGTATGCACTTTGTTGCTGTTGCAATCCTTGGGAAAATACTTTCATGAATTGGTTGAAAAATGTATAAGAGGGCTTTTGAATCCTTCTTCCTGTTGTCCCTCAACAAATCATTTTCTGCTTGTGTCAAAATTATTATACGTTGATGCATCTGCTGGTTCCTGGAACCCATTCTCCACCAAATCCCAAATATCTTGAGAAGAAAACAGAGCCTTCATTGTTATAGCCCAATAGTCATAATTTTTGCCATAAACTGAGGTATTTGAGGATTAGTCAAGCTTGTGCTTGATGCTGCCATTTTAATTGTTAAGAAAAAAATTCTCCCTGCTAGTAAATATGCTCCAAAAATAATGTCGCCAAACCAATTTTTAGTTCCTAATAAAAACACTTTCACTTAAAATTTTTTACACCTACTCAATTTTTAACTCCCATAAAATACATGCACCTACACTAATAAAAGTTTACACGTGCTTTGATACCACGTGAAAGTTTAGGCAAAGCAGTCTTCCTCAATACAAAAATGGTGGAGATCAATTCACATAGTTGACTTCCGCAACAAAACAAAGTTAAAGACCCAAACGAGACAATAGTTGTGGAGATTAATTCACATAGTTGACTTCCGTAACAAAACATAGCTAAAAAATCAAGCAAATTTACGCACAACAAAGAAAAACAAAGTAAATTGGAGCAACAAAATAAAATTTTGGATTATAATTTTGAATACATGAAATACTTTTATATGGAAGTTGTGGCTCCTTCACTAAGTAAAAAAAAGTAGTTCTTACGGAGATTTACACTCCACTAGTCAAACTGTAAAACCTAGTAACTGTTTGTTTTCATAGACCCACCAAAAATTGCTCCACAATTTTGTCACCTTGACCTTGACCTCTTAGACTTACAATTAAAACAAATACACAGGAAAAACACCAGCAAACGTGAGACAAAGCTCACACAACTTCCTTAATTTATTTGCTCAATTACATCACACTTATATAGGAAACTCACACACCTAAACTTCCTGAATATGTGCAACCAATTCCTAACCACTCACAACTAATTCTGTTCAACCACTTACAACTAATTCTGTTCAACCACTCATAACTAATTCTGTTCAACCACTCACAACTAATTCTATTTCTGCATTATTCTCACATCCTCCCTTAATGGAGAAATGGATTTTCTACAATACCTAACTGACTTCTAAAAACTTCAAATTTGATTTTACCAAGGGACTTAGTAAATATA
>APFE030221629.1:273977-294263 GCA_000404065.3 Pinus taeda
ACATCAGAGAATTGGTGAACAATGGAGAAATTGTCCTAGAACATTGCAGGACACAAGAACAGGTAGCAGACATCTTGACAAAACCACTGGATCAGAAAAGCTTTGAATTTTTGAGGAAGTGTCTGGGTATGACCGAATGCCCAACAGTTGAAATTAAAGGGGAGTGTTAAATTTATAATTCCAACTGCGTGCGCGGACCTGCAGTCAACGCCGTGTTGAAACCACCCAGCAGAAAACCACAAACCGGAAGTAACCTCGTCGCACCGCTTTTGGCTTAAGGAGGTTTCCGTACGAAGGGGCTCCGATGCAATTTGGAGGAGCCACGTGGATTGGCATGACATCAACGTCAAGCACTTTTCGGACGATAAAAGTCAGTTGAAAAAGCCCTTCCGATATTCTTGTCAACCGTCCGATGACCTCCAGCATTTACTACCGTTGATTTACCAAAGTTGCACTGTGGTGTAAAGTACCGTGAGAAAGGGTCTTCCGATATCCATCCTCCGCCGTTCGATTAAAGTCTTCTTTCTCCGCCGTCCGATCATGGGAAAGTGCACACGGGTCTGATTAAACATTAAATACAGCGTGGAGTAAAATTGAGCCCATACCCTAAGTTAATGACATGATATGGTTTATTGGTAATGTCTTTAATGTTTTACGGCCCCTAATATTTATTAAGTATGGGCGGAAAATATATTGTAAGTTTTTTTTTATTTTATTATTTACGCACATGTAATGTAAAAACTTTGACTCCATTTTAGATATATTGTATTACACACGGGGAGAAAAAAAACAGGGTCCGCAGCACTGGAATATAGACCAGAGAAAATATTGTATTGCAGGGGATTCGCAGCAGCGAAGACCAAGGGGTTTTATGCAGCAGAGTAATTTTTTTTGTAATGTAAGAAAAACATAGGATGCACAGCAGTGCAGGAGAAGGAGAAGTGAATGAAGAAAACCAGGGGATAGTTTTGTTTGAAAACCATGAATTGTTTCACACAGCAGTGAAAAGGTAAATCTGTAAATCCCTGTAAGTTTTGTTTTCACACAGCAGTGAATGTAAATGAAATATTTACACACAGTGGTGTAAAATTTCAAAGGATGCAGAGTAATTTTTGTTAAAATGTTTTGGTGAATCCCTCTGAGTAAAAGAGGATGAATATGTAAGTGTTTTTGTTTAATGAATAGAAATCATTTTATGGTGGTGAAATACTCTGTTCTGTGTAATTTTTAAAAGAGTCTCCTCTGTGCAAAAAGATCCTGGTGTAAAGAAAACAGAGCATTGCCTCTATGTTTTTATTTTTCTGGTTTTGGTATTTTCCCATTGCAAACAAAAATATCCAACACCTCTGGGTATTGCTAAACTTCATGCCTCCCAACCATGTATTTTGCGGATAGTCAAAGCTCTGCGAAATGATTTGAGTGTTATTCTTGGCACTCACAACAACCAAGTTACCAGAATCCGTTATCACAGCAGAAGAAGGTTTATTCCCTTTCCCCTTGGAAGACCAAATGGTGGATCTTCCATAAGACAAAAGGAGACTCCCTTCGTCTGTGAGATTAAGAACGCTGGACGAGTTCTCCAGCGGTTGCTGCACGTTGGCCACCCAAACGACTGTCTGCTGTGAAACGTGGGCATACCAAATTCCTACATACCATTTTTCAACATTGTTGTGGTGGAGATTGAAAAATCCAAATTTAAAGATGCCGCCTTTAGAAATCCTGGTCTGATTACCAGTGAGAGAAGAGCCCAACACTATTCTGTCGGAAGCTGTATTTTTCGCATTGGCAGGTTTTATATGAAGAAGCAGCAACACAAGCAGGAGAAAAAAAGAAGACAGAATCTGTGGAAATTGCTCTCTCATATTTTTTTCACTGATCCCCATTCTAAAATCAATAATCACTGACCTAACCTGCTGCCACACCATAGTCTCAACCCCATTATAACGTGTTCATGAGTCCGGTCTGTTCAACTTGAATTTGAAGGTCATTCTAACGTGTTTGATACTTCATCATAATAATGGGGTATACAATTACAATGTGATTGATCATGATTGCGGTTTGGCTTTTCAATTGTCAAGCCTCCATGGCTATGGTTCGGTCTTTCTTCAACTTGAACGACTGGATATGGTGTACTCAATTATAGCCTGTGCACGATTGCTATTGCTATTCGGCGTTTGAATTTGTGTATTAAAATTCAAGAGGGCTATACTAATCTTGAGGACTGACTATGGGTTGATATTAAGTTTATGACGCACCTCTCAAAGTTTGTTTAAGATTTAATTATACATTTGTTTTTTTAAATCAATGATAAATGAGCTGCCTTGCTGCCAGTACACCATGGTCTCAAGCCCATTATAAGGTGTTCATGAGTCTGGTCCAACCTTTGAATGCTGTCTCGTGAACTTGAACGAATCGATACGGTATACCACCATAATAACGTGTTCGTGACTGCGATTTGGCTTTTGAAACCTGTGAATATCTCGTCAACTTGAACGAATCGATACGGTATACCTACACCAATGGTGGACTGACTGCCGTCCGGCCTTTCATTGTTATCCGTCCCACTTGAACGAGTTCTTTGAATGTTGGGTGGTGCGTTTGAACGAGTCAATACGGTATAGCTACACCAATGGCGGACCGACTTGTGTCCGGACTTTGAATGCTATCTATGCTCCTTGAACGACTCGATACAGTATACCTAGACTAACGACGGGCTGAGGGAAGACTCGTTTGCACTTGCAATTGTTCAAACATTTAATATTTAAAAACTGATTCCAAGTTGTCAAAATATTCACATTAAACAGAAAGAAGTCTAGTTGTGGTACTCGTGTTTATAAACAGAAAGAAGAACATGTCATCGTCCATATAAAGAAACAACCATCTACTATAATGCATGGGTACTCAACTGCTACAACTGCCAATCTACTAGGATGTCCTTTGCATACATGGTTATGTCAATCATTATAACTACGTACTTCTCCATCATTGTTAATTCAAAATCTTCTGGGCTACTAACTCCATCAAGTTGTCTCACAATCCTCGTAAGGATGTACTTGGCAAGCTGGATTCTAGAGTTCTACTCTTAAACTCTCGAATCGTAGATCTCTCGAATCCAATTACTAGACAACATTCTAATTTCTGGCATAACTTCACCAGAAGACCACTCTCATGAAAATGAGGGATCCTTCCTATTAAAAATGGAAGATGAAACTTACATTCTAAAACTAACAGCTCATAGGTGAGTAAGATGCATCTAGAGACTACTCAAGCAGAACGCTCTATACAATTAACCATAAAACATAGATCCCTGAGACAAGGGATTTTTCTTTTCCATCAATATGATATATGCATTCTGAGGCTTCAGATTCATCCACCTCTCTTCTTCGTGCATCAATATCCCTGTCATCTCTTCAAAGGTGAGACATTTCTCCCTCGTTGTCAGCCCTGTAATGAACATTTTATAGTCATTAGTAATACCATTTAAGGTAATTGTGACAAGATCAATGTTGGGCACTTTCTCTCCTATATCGCTCAACTTTTCTCTCAGTTCTTTGATTTGAGAGATGAATGCAACAACTGATTCATTCTACTCCATTCTTATAGAGAGAATCTTACTCTTCAGAAACAAGCAGTGATTTGTATTATTTATCTCATACAGATCCTTGAGAGTCACCAAAATATCCTGGCTTTGTTCTCCCTCTTCTCCCAATCCTGAATTGCTACAATTGTTCCGGCTCCTGCTGTAGTTGGTTTCACTTCGTTCCTATTTGCAATTTCCCACGCACTTGAACCCTCAAGCAATGTCTACAATTTGAACTTCCAATTTGTGTAGTTCGACCCATCAAGATTATTGCTCTCATTCAGGTACGCTTCTGCAATATGGTTATTCATCATGATAGGATCGATCTATGGATCCACCATAGAATCCACAATCTCTAGTAATCGATAGAGATGCTTTCAATGATAAAAAAAACAACACACAGGAGAAATATTACTACGATCTTGACCAACAACAAAATTGGATAAACTAAGATCGGATCAAGTGACTAAGATATGTGGTTGGATGAAAGTCCATAATAGAACACATATCAAAACATCTAAGTATCTCGACATCTTCACATCTAAAACAAACTACATCGAAGCTTAAAAAAAACAATATCCATGACAACAATACCAGGAACAACACCTCTTTGCAGTCCCAATCTCGATTTCATCCCACCAGCGTTCAACGTTACCCAAACTACACAATCTGAACTTTTATGATTTCAAGCCAGAAGATAAATTGATTGAACCAATGTAATATGCTGTCGAGTGATTTCGATATCAAAGGATCTTTGCCAATGATGTTGGGAACGACAACAAATTGTGCCAACGAATGCGTGAACAATCTCTGGAATGATCTTGGGACCTATGTGATCAACAATCTCTGGAACCTGGGGTGATCAGCAATCCTTGGAATGGTATGACTATCGGGAAAGAAATCATCAAGGTTACAACAGCGTGAGACGAGAAGAACAACAAATCGTTTGAGGATAAAAAATGCACCATAGTGCAATTCGAAGGTCGGGTTCGCAATGATAGCTCATGCTGACTGAAATGCATGTAAGGAAAGGCCAATCAGTGCATGAATGAGCCCTCAAACCTGTGATGACCCCCGACCAATTCTCTATTGACCAACACGTAAATGAGGGCAAAATTACGCACTGATCCAACTCTGCATGCGAGAAAAAATACACCTCTCTCCAGCCACCAAGGCTCCACGCTTCAACCACCAAGGATCTTCAATTGTCCATCCACCATGGCTCATGACACAATCAGCTACCAGGGCTCTCGAATTAACCATCCACCAAGGCTCCACGCTTCAACCACCAAGGATCTTCAAATGTCCATTTACCATGGCTCATGACACAATTAGCCACAAGGGCTCTCAAATTAACCAGCCACCAAGGCTCCACTACTGCCACTAAGGCTCTCCAACCACTAAGGCTCCACTGCTTCCACTAAGGCTCTCCAGCCACCAAGGCTCTCAACTCTGCCACTAAGGTACTCCAGCCACCAACGCTATCAATTTTTCCACTAAGGCACTCAATTCTGCCACCAAGTCTCACCTGCTCTGATACCATGTTAAAAATGGAATATGAAACTTATATTTTGAAACTAGCAGCCCACAGGTGAGAAAGCTACACCTGGAGACTTCTCAAGCAGAATGCTCTATACAATTAATCATAAAAATCAGAAATATATAATTTTACATCATTTTAGGGAGATTAGAACTTACTCCTAGAAAATAGGAACTAATCGTAATCTAGGACACACGCACAACTGTGAAACAAACTCTCTCCAATAATACATATTGGGATTCTATGGAGCACAATAATAAAAATAGTGGGATTCTATGGGGCATAATAATAAAAATATAGGGACTACATGGGCACAACAATAACAATAAGGGGGTTACGCTAACAATAAAATTAAGGGGATACACTAGTATTATAGGGACCTAACAACACACCCTTTCCAACAATTATGCTTAGCCTGCATAGTTGTGACCATCCTAACTGATGTAGCCTTCTTCTTTCCCTGAAATATTCTCTTTTCTCCATTATCATCCACGCACTCAATAGCCTTTTCATAAAAATGTACCTTCGTTTTATGAAGATACAAGCAATCCATAACCAAAAGCATACTATATGATCCCAATGGTAGTACTTTCAAATGTGTTTTTGCAGGCATACCATTCAACTCAAATGCACAAGATCTTACCTAGTGATGGAATCTCTTCTTAATACCTGTAGCCAACTGCACCAACCAAAACTTTGCATGCACTTCTTTTCTCAAGCCACATTTATCCACTAGGTCAGGATTAACATAACTATAATGAGATCCAGGATCAATCAAAATAGAAACAACTCGACTACAGAGATTACCTTCCATCTCAATAATGGATTCCTAGATATCTTCCCGTTTGTTTTCCATAGTTACATAAATCTGATGATTGTTATGACCAACATCCCTAGCTGTATGTGCCTCATAATTGTTACAGGAAAATTTGGGCACATCAACCCTAACTTCCAGATCTGTATTATTAGGGTCCATCAACCCCTAATTCAGTTGTTTTCATTCCCTAATGAAGTTAACCTACATCATGCTTGCCTCCCAAGAGTTTCATGACACCATTCATCCAAAAAATATCCCTAAGGAGATCATCGCAGGTGGCCTTCTATCTGGTTGCAATGAATGGCAGGCACTACATTGTCTAGGTGCTATGCATAGCACCTGGCCTTTGTTGCACCTGCGATGAGCGAGATCCATCGAATTTTTTAATTGAACTCATTGGATTCCTCATCCAATGGATGCTTCTAGATGTTTCTAGAAGGATTGGGCTCGCTTTTGGATGAGGAAGGAGATGAATGAATCTTAATCCATTATCCCTTCCTCCATGGAACCACTTCCCAAATATGGCAAACCATTCATGAGGGCCATTAATGGCCTAACCTCCTCTTTTCAGCTATAAAAGGACCAAGCTCTCATTGGCTGGGAGAGGTTGAAACTTCTTGAGCTAAGGAAATGTTGTTGGAAAGAGATTAGTAGAGAGAGTAATGTTATCGTGTCAAATTGTTGTTTCATGAGGAGAGAAGGGTTTGAAGCTGGAAGGATGACACTGAGTCGAACATGCATCTACATGGGTTGTAATCTTTCCTTCTATGAATAAAGAGTTCTATGCTTTTTCCCATTCATGTGTTATGTGATGTATATTGTACGTTCGATTCTATAATATGTTTAGTTAACATATCGATATATATGCTTTGATGGTTTTCTGTGTCGGCTTGTGTGCAGGTACCTTTCAAGCGAATTAAATGTTTGGTCAATTTAGAGTGTCCTAAATTGCTATATTAATTGTCAATCCGGGAGTCATTAATTGTTGAAGTGTGGCACACTATATGTGCAAGATAACCTATCTCTTACTTTTTGTCGTTTTTGTTTTTTTTGTTTTTTTTTTTTTGGGTTTATCTTTGTTGATTTCCTAATGTGAGATGAAAATTCTAAAAGGCAAGTGTGGATATAAATGTTCAAGGCAATGATGTTCTTTATAATGATTTCCAAAACTTCAAACTTCAAAAGGGGTTTAAAACATGCAATGATAAAATTAATTCCTAAAAGCAAATGAAAATGTGCCACTATACTAGTCAAACAAATGGTGAACTATTGATCATGAAACCATTATCCCCGTTGCTATCTAAATACAAAAGAAACTGTACTCAAAGAAATCCAAAATTTGTAATTAAAGTAAAGCTAAAATCAAATTACATCAAGTCATATTCTGACCCTTCGCCAGTTAGTCTCGCTATGGCTTTCGGAGGTAATCATAAACAACTTGAGCAATCCGATATCTAATTTGCAGAAAAGTAAACTAATATCAAATTACACACTAATACTTCAATCCCTCACCATTAGTTTCGCTATGGCTTTCGGAGGTAACTGATAATGACATGAGCAATCCAATATCTAATTTGCAGAAAAATAAACTAATATCAAATTACACACTCATACTTCAATCCCTCACCATTAGTCTCGCTATGGCTTTCGAAGGTAACTGATAATGACATAAGCAATCCAATATCTAATTTGTAGAAAAATAAACTAATATCAAATTACACACTCATACTTCAATCCCTCACCATTAGTCGCGCTATGGCTTTCGGAGGTAACTGATAATGACATGAGCAATCCAATATCTAATTTGCAGAAAAATAAACTAATATCAAACTAAAATAAACAAAACAGAGCTAGAATTAAAAACTAAGAAATGTAAGTCAGCAGAAAGATAAAACTAATTCCATGTCATTAGTCATTGTAAAACTATGTGCAAATGCCTGGGCTGCCTACTGTAATCTGGAACAAATACATTGATCAACGTTAATAGCAATGGAAAACATGCAAAATTATGGACAAAAATAAAACGTTAGTACCATAAGAAATGCAATATATACAAGTGAATAACTATGGCATAATGAACGTAAAAACATAGCATGAAACTATACAACAATAAACAAAACCTCGGCGTGTGCAGGGGCTCTTTGCACAACCTCAGGCAACAGCTATCAACCACGAATTATGCTCAGAAATAGAGTCTTCTCTTATATTCAGAATGCAGTCACAACGACGAAACAATGTCACAGCACAGTGGGCTCGTTAACAGTCAACAATACATTCCAAAAGACTAACTATGATGCGTATGGAGACACATTATTTATAACAGAAGGCTACATAACTGATTTCCTAAAAACTGCGCTGACAGAGAACACGTGAATGACAACGTCCCCGGATCTAGCATCATGGTTGCCGAGATGATGCAATCTAATGAAAGCGGCTTGTTGGATTTACATCGTGGGCAGCCTACAGGTGTCAGTGTGCCTCCAGAAGTCTAGAAATAGTCACGAAAATCTTTCACGTGCCTGGAAATAGAGTCTTGTTACCGTAGGATTCTTCTGTTGACCACCGCTTGACCACCATTGACTATGGCCTCTTCTGATGAATTCGATTGAGCCAATAGGACTCGTTCCATGTCCACGTCATTTCCAACTTGCCCATGTGGCTTGATTTGCCTGAAGACACCTGCAATATAGACTTTAACAAAAACAGTTGCAGAAAGTGACAAGATTCCGCAGCTCATAAGCAAAAATCTAGTTCAAACAGCAACATAAAGACATAGTCAATAAACCACTTTAATTTCTCTTTTATAACTAATATGCAATGATATTGATGGCTTAGGAGGCTCAGGTGAATGGAAAGAAGCTAGAAAAATGTATAGGAAAGATGCAAGTTTGGGGCTCAACATACCCCCACTGTGAAGGTGTTGCATGTCCTCATGCAACCAAAATTTTTACTATCCCCCCTTCAAATCATATGTTCTGAAGCTTCTGCTAGTACATCCAGTCCTCTTCTTCTCTTTCTCGGTGCTTCTAATATTCTGGGCTTCTTCATCAAGCATTGGAATTTGAGACTAATCAGTGCTCTACTTATCTTCCTGCACTTTTTCTTTTATTTCTTATTCTTTTTCTGCCAGGGCCCGAGATGTAGCATGGTATTATCATGAATGATCTTATCCAATCTTCTCTACTCCTTTAATGCTTCATTTTCATTTTTAATATGTCTATTTAGGACCTCTAACTAAAAAATTTCGTGTTTCAAGGACTGGATTTGAGCGTCTTGTGCTGGATGACGCATGGATGAAGAGCTTGGTTCTGTGGCCTTCTTTTCCAGGGATTCTATATAATCATACATCTCCTACTGATTCGGGTCTATCTCAGGCGAAGTTTTCCTTGGGCTGACCCCAAAGTCCTGTTGAGGAGGACTGATTTCATAGTCTAGCCGAGAAGGACTCATGTCAACATCTAGAGGACTAGTTTCAATGTTTGAATGAGAATGAGGTGGACTACGACTAGCTGGAGATTGTTCTGATGTTCTTCCCAAGTCAATAAAATGGGGTCCTTTTGTTTGTGCTTTTCTCCATTTTCCTTTAAGCCCACTGCTTCTTCTTAAATGTTGTGGACTAGTGCCCTCTTCCTCAATACTCTGTATTCCTTTTTCTTTCCTCCTGTTTGCAGTTGATTTTCCTTGGAGGTGAGTTAGTCTTTCAGACAATGGTTGGTGGTCCTCTTCTAAAGAAGGTTATGGTGATTGGTAAACATCCTCTATGCTTCTTTTCCCTTTCAAACTCTTTTGCTTTTTATCCTTGATTCTTTCCAGCTTTTCTTCTTGATCAACTTTTTTGGTTCTGCTAATAGGAGGGTTTTGAATTCTTATACTAGTTTCCCTTTTCCTACTCTTCCTTACTGTACTGCTCTCGGGCACTTCAGGTGGATCTTGAAAATAATTTCTCACTAAAAACCGTTCCCAGGTATCCCTTTTTTTCTTCAATTGGTCTTCAATTAAAATCTTCACCAGCCAGTGATGATATAAATGGGGTTCTATGTCCTCTATATTCTTTTGGACTTTTGTGCACATCTTTTTCAAGCTCAGCAATAAAAAGTAAGGGAGATTTAGGGTTTGATTCTCTAAAAAGTTCATCAACAGTTGAGTATGATACATATACATTGCTCCAAAATGGCCCTCACACGTAATGAACTTTTGAATAACCAACAGTAAACTGGCCCATTTCTCTTCTAAAGCATGAATAGGAATTCCTCTTTTGAATATACTCACATCCATACCTAGGTTACGTAGGATCACTCTCCAAGCTTTCTCATTAATGCTCTTGTTCTTGAACCATCGTTCACCTTCTTGAGGGAGTTCTATAGCAGCTGCTATGGATGCCTCAGTCACTGTAAACTTGAGGTCCCCAATTTCCACCTTCAGGCCGTTAAAAGATCTCGCAAAAGCTTTTGTAACCTCCTTATTGTAGCCTTTAAACTTTTGAATAAATCGAAGCCATTTTTCCTTTTTTCAATATGTTCTTGACTTGCGGGTATCCTTCCATAAATTTGGGTCCCTCTGGTTCTGCCCTCAACAACTGACCCATTCTTTCCTTCTGTTCTATAATTTGTCTGCGTGAGAAGGATTTAGCGGAGATGAGATGGTTGGCCTAGCGGGAATGAACAGGGTTTATGGAGAAAACGGGTGACTAAGCGGAAAACAGAGGACAGGCAGCCGAGGTGAATTCACGGAATAGAGCAGAGTCTTATGTGAACGAGGTGGTAATGTAGTCGTGGCTTCAATAAAACAGTACGGGAGTGACGGCAGAATTTCTAAAATGGACGGTTGTGGAGTAGACATAAGCCCATTAATGAAATGGCCGCGGAATCTATGCGGTGGACAAGAACCGTAATCAAATCAACCATGTCTCATAATTATAGGTGGAGTGTTAAAAGGCATCCAAACTTGAGTTAAATCCGAGAACTAATCATGAGGTTGTTGGAAAAATAAATGCATGGCTTATGGAGGAATGTCGTGGAATGGTTATGGAGAATATCACGCCAATCATTGCATATAGTGGAGCTCGTGATTTAATAACTATGCAAAAATGTGTTTGAATGCCATTTTAAATAAAATTTTACTCATACCTTAGAATGTTTGCCACTTTTTGTCCATAACCTTTGATCAACTGCCTTGTTGATGCCTTTAGGTGCCCCATGTCCTCGGTCATACCGGAATTTTTTTATTTTTATTATTTTTGCCTATCATCTAACTACCAATGTTAAATGACAGGGTGCTAGCTGCGGAAACAAAACTAGCTGCGGAATCAGTGAGCAGTTGCAGAAACTGACTCAACAATATTATAACTGAATGAGATGGATACATGACTGAAAATGGTCATAAAGCTTTTATTAGTGGAATGAAATGAATGAAATGGAGTTGAATGAAATGAAGTGGTATGTAATGGAAATGAGATGGAGTGGAATGGAAATGAGATGGAGTGGAATGAAAAATGAGAAAGAGAGAGATTTTTTTTTTTTGGAAAATATAGTGCGTCAGGAGTTCCTGATTTTCGCCCTGTATTTTTTGTATGACTGCCAATCAGTGATTGGTTTTCAGGCTTATACATTATATATATATACATATATTTTTTTTAAGAAAAGAAAAGAACAAGAGCTAGGCTAGTGGGGAAAAAGAATTCTTCTTCACCAGCCTTATTGCAGAACTATCTTGAAAGATTTTGACAAATTCCTCTTTTGAGAGTGGCTTATGATAGATCATCAATCGGTGGCCATTCACAATAAGAGGGGTTTGATGTTCATCAATGGTTTTGATTCTTAATGCTCCATTGCTAAAGACTTTGTCAGTCTCATATGGCCCAAGCCAATGAGTCTGAAATTTGCCTTTTAAGTCTTTAAACTTGGAATCAAATAGAAATGCCTAGTCTCCTTCTTGAAACTTTTTCTCTTTGATGTATTTGTTATGCCACTTAGCTCTTTGATATTGAACTAGATCAGTTCTTAGGATTGCCTCTTGTCTGATCTCATCTAGCTCATTCAGCTGCTCCATTCTATGCTTTTGGGCTTCTGATAGATCCATCCCCAACTGAACTTCCATCTTGAAGGTTTTAACTTGAAATTCAATGGGGAACATGACTTCTTTCCCATAAACAAGTTCATAGGGAGAATGTCCTGTTGTATTTCTCCATGTAGTTCTGTAGGCCCACAAGGCTTCAGTAAGCCTTTCTGCCCAATCTCTTCTGCGTAGATGAACAGTTTTGGTGATGATACTTTCGAGAACTTTGTTTGTAGACTCCACGTGAACATTTGCTTGTAGATGGTAAGGAGTAGATCTTCTGTGCTTGATTTTGTATTCTTCCATCAGCTTCTCCACCAAGTTAGATGTGAATTGAATTCCTTGATCTGTCACAATTTCTCTTGGAACACCAAAGCGAGTAAAAATATTATCATAAAGAAACTTAACAACTGAATTTTCAGTAGCAGAAACTAACGCTTTGGCTTCTACCCATTTAGTGACATAAGCAGTACATACCAATTGCTTAGATGGCAGATTAATAGGTCCAATGAAATCTAAAGCCCATTTTTCAAAGGGTTTGATGAGTACCTGTGGTTGCAATGGAATTTCATTTGAAAGTACGTTTCCCTACTCTTTGGAAACTGTCGCACCTTTTGACATATTGTTTTGCATCTTTAAAGAGGGAAGGCCAAAAATATCCTACATAGAGGATTTTATAGGCTGTCCTTTTGTTAGCGAAGTGTCCGCCGCATGGTTCATCATGACATGCCTTGAGGATGTCAGGCATTTCATCTTCCCTAAAACATCTCCTGATCACAAGATATGGCCCTATTCTAAACAATTCGTTAGAAATCCATGAATATTTTGAACTCTCCTGAATAATCTTTCTTCTTTCACTAGAAAATAGGTGTGGAGATAGTTTCCCTGTAACCAAATAGTTAGCAATATTTGCATAACAAGGGGTCTTAGTAGTTACTGAAAATAAATATTCATCAGGAAACTTATCCTCTACAGGAGAATCTTCTTTAGTATTCTGAATCCTAGACAAGAAATCAGCTACACTATTTTGTTTCCCTGGTCTATCCAACACAGTAATATTGAATTCCTGTAAAATTAGGAGCCATCTTGTAACTATGCCATTAGTAACAAGTTTGTTCATTAAATATCTAATTGTAGAATGATCAGTATGAATAAAAGTTTCATAGCCTGTTATATAATGTCTGAACTTATTGATTGCATGAACAACAACTAAGAACTCTTTTTCAGTCACAATATAGTTCAACTCAGTGGGAGTCAAATTTTTACTGGTATAGTAAATGGCATAAGGGACTAAATATTTTTGACCCAACACAGCTCCTAGAGCTGTATCTAAAGCATTTATAGAAATATGGAAAGGAAGTTTCCAATTTGGTCCTCTCAAGATAGGTGCTAAGATATTCTTGTTTTCAAAGTTTCAAAGGCTGATTGACAATCAAGATCCCATTTGAATTCATAGTCTTTTGTAAGTAGTTTGAAGAGTGGAGATGCTATTTTAGTAGAGTTTTCTATAAATCTTCTATAGTATCCAGTAAATCCTAGAAAACTTCTAACATCTCTTTGACAATTTGGAATAGGCAACTTGGAGATGACTTCAACTTTTGATCTATCAACTTTAATCCCATCTCCTGAAATATGATGTCCTAAAACAATAACTTCAGTAAACATCATAAATCATTTTTCATGGCTTAATGAAAGGTTTGTTTCTTTACATCGTACAAGTACTTTTTCCAAATTTTCTAATGCATCTTCAAATGAGTCACCATAAATTGTAAAGTCATCCATATAAACCTCTACACAAGCATGAATTAGATTAGAAAAAATTCCTAGTATTGCTCTTTGGAATGTTGCGGGTGCATTACATAACCTAAAAGGAAGCACTCAATAGGCAAAATTTCCCCATGGATAGGTAAATGTGGTCTTATCTTGATCCTCAGGTGTTACCTGAATTTGATTATAACCACTAAAACCATCTAGAAATGAAAAGTACTTTTTGCCTACTAATGTATCTAATACTTGATCGATAAAAGGCCAAGGAAAGTGATCCTTCAAAGTTGCTTTATTCAATTCCCTGTAATCAATGCATACCCTCCATTTACCATTGCTTTTAGGTACTATAACCAAAGGAGAAACCCATCGGCTATCTGAAATTGGATAAATGAAGTTTACATTGAGTAGTTTCTGGAGCTCTTCTTTCACTATCTCCCTAAGATTTGGATTCATCCTTATCTAAGGTTGTCTGATTGGTCCATTATTTTCCTCAATATAGATATGATGGATGCAAGTCTTAGGATCAATACCTTTCATATCTGTATACTCCCATGCAAATGCAGTAGAATGTTTTTGCAAGACTTTGGCTAGTTCTTCCTGTTGTGAATTTTCCGAGTTTTTGTTGATATTTAATGTTTTACCTGGAAAAATCTCAATGGTAGAACTACTGAACTCTTCCATAGAGTAAAGAGATTTGTCTTGATGATAAATATTCAATGTCAGAATCCAACTGAAATTGTGTGGGGTCATATTCTGAAGATGTCTCAAAAATTTCTAATGTGTTCAGAATTTGACTATCCTCACTAATTTCAAAAATGGTAAAGACAGGTTGTATAGTGTCCTCATCATCGACCCATTCATTATCTCCTACTTCTGTAATTGCTTTTGCTAGAGGATACAAATTGAATTTCTTTGTTGAATTACCATTAGAAATGTACATATCCCCATATCTACAACTAATGAAAGCATCAGCTGTGGCTAGCCAAGGTCTTCCTAAGATAAGTGGGTGCCCTCCTAGATTACTCTTAGGAGTTAAAATCATGAAATCTACTGGATATTCCCAAGAATCTGTTGAAGCCTCGAAAATCGCTGCAACAACATTGGGGAAACCACCCGGTCCGGACCTTAGTGCAGCTCCTTTTCCGTTTGGGGTAGTGGCTCCGACTGGGGGTAATGAGACCAGTTTCCCAGAAATAGATAAATGGGATGAGTGAATGATTTATAGATAACACTAGTGGTGAGCGAAAGGCTAAAGCTATTGATAGAAATATAAGTAAATGAAACTATCCCGGGAATCTATTGAGCTCTAAAGCGTAGCTTTTGATGCTCTATGTCTAAAGGACAAGCATATAGATTACTGTATCTTCACGACATAGATATTAAATCATTTAAGATTGCTGTGCTTAAATAGTTAAGCAGAGCGATTGAAGCGAAATTACCACACTTTATACATTCATATCATTATCATATACATGATTTAAAAGTAAAGGCACATCACTAAACACCCAATAGTGGAATGAATAGATTTGTTGTTATAGCGCATGCATATAATCAACGATAGCAAGAATAATTACATAACAATTCACATAAACAGAATGACTTCAGACACAGATAGAAATACCATATGAGCTGCTTGCCACTCCCAGATATCAATCGCTATGTGTAGTTCTTCCCTTAACGCATAAACATTCTTCAATCAACGACAATAGTGCCACAATTGTATAAAGAAATTCCTTCATTAAAGTAAGAACAACTGGTCGAGTTTCATAAAAGAATATGGGCTGAAGCACAGTAGTGCAAACTTCAATCTGTTAAGTCTCTTACAAAATTTTACGACCCTTTCTAAAAACATGAAAGGGTCTATAAATACAATACTAATCTAAATATCTATTAAACAGAAATGCTACTTAAATTGATATCAATAACTTTTTGTTTCTATTTTGTTTAGCGATCTGGTGAGCTGGAGGGTGATTCTTTGAGTCGGCTGCTTTCCTTTGAATCTGAGCTGATTGATTGCAAGCATTGGCTCAATTTCCGGAGGTTTGTTGAGGCGTGAACTGAGCTGGGTAGCATAGGTGGCATCTTGAATGTCGGGAATCATACACTCGATGGCATCTGTTAAACACTTCAGGGCGGCTCTTTGTGTATGTGGTTTAACTAGGAAGTGCCAATATGTTTCCATGTTTAAACTATTAATCCCGGTGATTAATCTTCCTCTGCCTTCTAACTCAAGATAACATGATTGCTCCAATGCATTTGTTGTTGTAATCTTTCCTGGTGTACACTGGGAAATCATGTTTGCTAAGTAGAGAGTATTGTTAACTAAATCAACTAAATTGCTAGAAGTTGATCTACATCTTGAAGCTGCTCTCTCTGCTTTTAACACCTGAGTGTGCCATTCCGTGAAAAGTATATCTTTATGAACCTCAAGTATCCTGGGCAAATTGGCTGCTTTTCTCGAATTCGAATCTTGCCATTCAAGATGTGCAGTAATAGCCTCATCGTCTTGATTCAAGTCATCCCTAGCTTTCTCTACCTGCTCATTTATGGATATAGTTAATTCGCAGAGTGGCTCCGCTTGAGCGATCTGTTGACACAAGAGTTTAATTTGCGATATTATCACATTTTTTATCAATGATGCTTCTTTCCTGAACTCTGTCACTTGCGAATCTCCTTTTATCTTTTCTAGCTGCGATGTTATTTGAGCGATTTGCTCATCCTTTGTTTTCACCATTTGCTCGTTCACTGCTTTCAACTTTTCCAATGCCTCCCTTAATTCATTTTGTTTCTGGATCGCATTCTGGTCGATCCTTTGCTTCTCCGCCTCCAATTGCTGGGCCAATTGATTATTCATTTGCTATTGTGCCAACAACTGTTCTTCTACTTGCGCTGTCCTCTGTTGTTGTGCCACCAACTGCTCCTCTGCTTGCGCTGTTCTCTACTTTGTCTCGGCCAATTCTATCTGTAACGTGGAGATTTCTTGGTCTTTAGTCTTTAATAAAAGACTTACCTCCGATGCTTTGTCGATTGTTGCTGCTGAATAAGCTCCAGCGTACTGTGACAATTTAGTTAGATCATCGGAGGGGTCCAGTTTCTCCTTCCATACTACATTACCTGTGACTGTTTGCTCTGGAAATATAGAAGGTTGATCAAGCCTTTGTCTTTTCCTTGATCGCTTTACCACTGCTCTATGCCTCAGGCTGTAGAAAACATCCAATGGAGGAATATCTTCTACTTGTAAAATGATTTGATCGCTGGGATCTTTCATAATTATCTCAATATCTTTAGATATAGTTGGGCCGCTGGTTCCACTTAGAACCTGAGATGAAGTGTCATCTTGCATATCGTTGGTCTTAGGAGTGTCTGTACTTTTTGAGCCTTTTCCTCCACTGATGATAGAATCAAACTGCTGCCATTTCTGGAGCAATTTGGGGTCTGTGGTAGTATCCACATTGGTATCGGTGGTGGTCTGTTTAGTTTGAGACTCCTTCTGCAATTGTTCCTGCTTTTTCTTCTGTTGTTCCTCCTGTTCCCTTCATTGTTTATCCTCCCGCTCTTTCTTTAGCCGTTCTTCCTGCTCCTTCTGCTTTTCCTCTTGTTCTTTCCGCTGTTGTTCCTCCTGCTCCTTATCATGATCTTTTGTTGTAGCAGGAGGTTCTTTTGTCTGTTGCTGACCAGACTCGCTTGATGATGCCGTTGGGGTTAGCGCTAATAAATCTAGAGGCAGAGTTTGCAACCTTTGCTCTCTAAGTTTATTAAACTCAGTTAACCCTTCATCATTGTATATCATCTTGGCGAGTTCTTTGGCTTGACCTATTGTTTCACTTGAAGAGAACATGTCATCGAACATATCTTCTTGATGTTTAAACGTTGTTAATTTGGCATGTTCTAATGCGGCATGGGCAACTCGCTTTGGGTCAAATGCCCTATTCGGGATAGTAGCCAAAGCTAAAGATTGGATCTTTGTGGCTTCTTTTTCCACATGTTTGAGATCATGCAGGGTAAAGACACCACATCTTAAGGGAAAAGTAGGCCAGCCCTTTTTCTTTTCCTTTCTGAGAGTCTGTGTAGTACTCTCAGCTGTAATCTGATATGCAATTTCCCTTGCTAGCAATTTATTAGGAACATATAAGGGGAGGACATGAGGATTGGCTTGGCTACCGAAGACTCTGATATAGGTAAAATGCTTTTCTCCAAACCAACTAGCCACTGCTGGCAAATCAAAGGAGGCTAGGTAGGAAATCCTTGAAATGGGTTTATCAAAAATTGAATAATAAATGGGAACCATGAAGCCATTACAGATCTAATACAAGTGGTTTTTATATGATGACTTCCACATCTTTCGGTGATATATATGAATGGGAGAGGGGTCCTGTGCAGTCCATCTCCAACCAAGAACAGGGAATTCGGAATTGAAACATAAGGTATCTAGGATATATGCACTATAGTAGAATGGGGGAATTTTCCTTTCAATGACTACAACCTTATTCCTAAAGTCACGAACAGCTACTGTTAGTTTATCTGAAAGGATAGTGGCCCAATCCATAATTATGCTGTTCACTGCTGCCTCCATGAGAGGAACCATTTCAATGGTAAAACTAGCAGAGTCATGTAAACCCCATAATCTACACATCATTATACCCGCATAGCAATAAGGAGAAGCCAAAGAATCGACCGAGTACTTACTGGAAGATTCGTGCTTGTGTTTATTCGGATTTTGCCGCCAATCCTTGATAGGTTCGGACTCAATCTTATTTTCACTCGCAAACTTCTCCAGGAAGGCGCTGTTGTATATCTTCTCTGGCTTGGGTAAATGATACATTTGCCTCAAGTCTTCTGTCTTGAACGATCCAAAAATCCTCCCATCTCTTGTGCTAAAAGTTCTGTCCATGATGGGGATTTCTTCAATCGCCCATCGCACAACGTCTGTATATGGGAGAATTTGCTCCCTGGATGCTATCCTGTGGAGGAAAGAATCAGCCAAATCCTTGAGAATGCAATCTGTCTTCCGTAATGAATCTGCGGTAGCTTCTACTATCGTCTGCTTTGGTTTCTCGGCCTCAATTAAGTCATAAGTGCCTTGCCAAGTTACTCTAGTGAGGCCTGTGCATGTTGTATCAGATATTAGGCCTTTCTTGCTATTTGCAGCGGCTTGTCCTGCGACTGGTGGATTGGAAGCACCTACAGTCTTCTTAGACTTCTTACCCATCATGCCCAAACTCCTGTCTATGAATGAATTCTGCACAGAGAGGCAATTGCGCGTAACACAGAGAGATAGCGATAAAAACTTGCAATTGATAACAAATGAATAGATGCGCAGCAATATATTCATCTTTTAAAACGGGCGCGGAGATAATCTATGGAAATATTTTAAGACATGAATCCATTAATTGGTCGTATAAAACCTGCCACCTTATAAATTCCCATTATATCATTATTCGGTTGAGAAATCTCCTTAAGCATGCAATGGACGTATTGGCGGCCGAGCGGAAGTGATTATGCCTTAAATATGAGTAAATTGAGCTTTCCAATCACTTTAACGGCTTTATATTGAAAACCGTGCCTTATCGCATCGCATCGGGGGTTATAACAAGTCTGCCTTAACAATGTGCATCGAGTATCGCCGATCAGTGAACGCCGATAGCTCATCGCATCGGGGTAATGGTATGGGGCGTTTTTGGTTGTGCATTGGATATCGCCGATCGCCGATCGCCGAATGCGATATCGTATCGGCGGAAAACCTTGTGCCATTTATATATGTCCCTTATGTCATTGCGATATGCGATCTTGCGATCGCTTTATCGCAATGTCGAAGATTTGCTTTATTTCTTTTAAATGGATATTGTTTAAAAGGGTCTTGTAAAGCGCTCATTTGATTATCGGACTTTTAAACAAAAGTAGTGATATCATCTTTATTTTGAAGGGACCCATTTCACATTTTAATGTTTTATGAATAAAAATAATATGAAATGGGGGGTTGTTTGTAGAGCACAACAATTGGCGATTCACTGGAAGAACTAGTTATCTCTGAAAAAACCAAAAATACTTAAACTTTTTGAAATAGAGTTTCAACTACAAGGGAACATTCTGATATAACTAGATATTTATGCATTCTGAATATCATGAAAGTAATTTTGCTAACTTCCTCCCTTTGCTAACTTGAAATAAGCACATTTTAAGTCTCAAATAGGACTTTATTGGTTTATAATGATAAAAATAGAAAGATCTCTCCAAATCAGCCTTTATAGTAAACTCGTCTGTCATAGGTAGAGCCTCTGCTGCCAACAAACATTTATAGTCTCGACAGGGATACCTTTTAACCATGTAAATGTCCATTGTTCCATCCAATTAAGAGTGTGATTATCATAATGAATTCAAAACATGTTTTCATATTTTGTTCACCTTTATTTTTTCTGTTATTGACAGGATAAAAAGCCATTGCCCTGGTTTGGTGGCCAGCTATTGACAATGCCACTCACTGGTAGTAGTCTAACTGAACAAGCTAGCTCGTGATGAGACTCCTTGTCT
>APFE030221629.1:317873-331306 GCA_000404065.3 Pinus taeda
AAGTGGAAGTTGAGAAATGTCTCCCTTCCCCATCATGTTTAAAATATCTATCCATTCATCTCTAATGGCTTTCAATAAAAGAGCTTTCAATGTTTCCTCATCTAAGTTGTTCATCTTTTCTCTCTTTAAGTTGTATTGAAATCTTTCAAGTAAATCCTCCAAGTTTTCATCTTCTTTTTGCATCATTTTAAATACCTCATCCTTGTGATTGGTGGGCATGCAATAGTCTAGGTATCTATCCAAAAATGTTTGTTTCATATCATTCCAAGTCCTAATGGATTGGGTGGCTAATCCCATGAACCATTTCAAAGCGGCTCCCTTTAATGTTGAAGGAAATAGTTTGAGTTTTTGAGAGTCTTCCATATAGTCATAATTTCGGCACACTACTTCAAACTCAAACATAAATGTTTCCGGATCCTCACTTCGCAATCCATAAAAGTTGGGGAGGACAGATGGTGAGATGTTTTTCATCGTTGTGTGAGTTTCCTCATCAATTATAGGGAATCCAAATGAGTTGTCTCCTTCCCTATTTCTTCCATTATTACCTCCACCTCCACCATTGTTGCCTCCATTATTTCCTCCTCCTCTACCTCTGAATCCATATACTACTTCCTCTGTCATGATAGTTTCTTCAGAGTCCTCAGATTCCTCTAGTTCTTCTATCAAGGGTGGATGAGAGGGAGTTTCTTCCTTTTCTTCTTCAGGTGATTCTACTTCTTTGATTACAATATGCTCTCCTGCAGAAGTGAAGAAAGGGCCTTCTCCTAGATGAGATTTGGTAGATAATGTAGGAGAATCCTCTAATTCAGCTACTGCTCCTTGAATTCCACGAATCTTAAGGCTAGGAGTAGATGGTGGTGAATCTTTTCTATACCTTGAAGAAGCTAGAGTTTTGAAAATCGAACTCTTGGCTCTAGCTATAAACCTTCCCCTAGAATCTCTTGCTCTATGCATGTCATTTTTTTTATTTTTAAGTTGGGCTAATAATTCTCTTTCTGATCTTCCAGGTCACACTAGGTGCAAAAAGAGAGCATACTTAAGAAATTATTGAACCAATAACTCTCTTTTCTGATCCTCCAGATCACACTAGGTGCAAGAGGAGAGCATACTCCAAGAAGTTATTAATTTTTCCCTTCTTTTTATTGTTTTTTTTTTTTTAAGAAATTGGCTACCTTGTTACACTTCCCCGGCAACGGCGCCAAAATATTTGGTCAATTTAGAGTGTCCTAAATTGCTATATTAATTGTCAATCCGAGAGTCGTAAACTGTTGAAGTGTGGCACATTATATGTGCAAGATAACCTATCTCTTACTTTTTGTCGTTTTTTTTTTTTTTGGGTTTATCTTTGTTGATTTCCTAATGTGAGATGGAAATTCTAAAAGGCAAGTATGGATATAAATGTTCAAGGCAATGATGTCCTTTATAATGATTTCCAAAACTTCAAACTTCAAAAGGGGTTTAAAACATGCAATGATAAAATTAATTCCTAAAAGAAAATAAAAATGTGCCACTACACTAGTCAAACAAATGGTGAACTATTGATCATGAAACTAGTATCCCTACTGCTGGCTAAATACAAAAGAAACTGTACTCAAAGAAATCCAAAATTTGTAAGTAAAGTAAAGCTAAAATAAAATTACATCAAATCATATTCTGACCCCTCGCTAGTTAGTCTCGCTATGGCTTTCGGAGGTAATCATAAACAACTTGAGCAATCCGATATCTAATTTGCAGAAAAGTAAACTAATATCAAATTACACTTCAATCCCTCACCATTAGTCTCGCTATGGCTTTCAGAGGTAACTGATAATGACATGAGCAATCCAATATCTAATTTGCAGAAAAATAAACTAATATCAAATTACACACTCATACTTCAATCCCTCACCATTAGTCTCGTTATGGCTTTCGAAGGTAACTGATAATGACATGAGCAATCCAATATCTAATTTGTAGATAAATAAACTAATATCAAATTACACACTCATACTTCAATCCCTCACCATTAGTCTCGCTATGGATTTCGGAGGTAACTGATAATGATATGAGCAATCAAATATCTAATTTGCAGAAAAATAAACTAATATCAAATTACACACTGATACTTCAATCCCTCACCATTATTCTCACTATGGCTTTCAGAGGTAACTGATAATGACATGAGTAATTTAATATCTAAGTCAAATAATAAAGCCAATGAACAGAACTAAAATAAACAAAACAGAGCTGGAATTAAAAACTAAGAAATGTAAGTCAGTAGAAAGATAAAATTGATTCCATGTCATTAGTCATTGTAAAACTATGTGCAAATGCGCGGGCTGCCTACTGTAATCTGGAACAAATACACTGATCAGCGTTAACAACAATGGAAAGCATGCAAAATTAAAGAAATGCAATATATACAAGTGAATAACCATGGCATAATGAACGTAAAAACACAACATTGAACTATACAGCAATAAACAAAACCTCGGCGTGTGCAGGGGCCCCCAGCACAACCTCGGGCAACAGCTATCAACCACGAATTATGCTCAGAAACAGAGTCTTCTCATATATTCAGAATGCAGTCATAATGATGAAACAATGTCACAGCACAGTGGACTCGTTAACAGTCAACAATACATTCCAAAAGACTAACTATGATGCGTATGGAGATGCATTATTTATAACAGAAGGCTACATAACTAGTTTCCTAAAAACTGCGCTGACAAAGGACACATGAACAAAAACGTCCACGGATCTAGAATCATGGTTGCCGAGATGATGCAATCTAATGAAAACGGCTTGTTGGATTTACATCGTGGGAAACCTACAGGTGTCAGCGTGCCTCCAGAAGTCTAGAAACGACCACGAAAATCTTTCACGTGCCTGGAAACAGAGTCATGTTACCGTAGGATTCTTCTGTTGACCACTGCTTGACCACCATTGATTATGGCCTCTTCTGATGAATTCGACTAAGCCAATAGGACTCGTGCCATGTCCATGCCATTTCCAACTTCCCCATGTGGCTCGATTTGCCTGAAGGCACCTGCAATATAGACTTTAACAAAAACAGTTGCGGAAAGTTGAACCAGCTACGGAAAGTGACAAGATTCCGCAACTCATAAGCAAAAATCTAGTTCAAATAGCAACACAAAGACATAGTCAAGAAACCACTTTAATTTCTCTTTTATAACTAATATGTAATGATATTGATGGCTTAGGAGGCTCGAGTGAATGGAAAGAAGCTAGAAAAATGTGTAGGAAAGATGCAAGTTTGGGGCTCAACATTAAGTACGAAAGGGAGTGGCAAAAGCGGTCAAAGGGAAGAGGGATCGAATGAGAGATACAGGTTGGTACTTTTGCTCCTCTTTCTTTTATTTGTTAGCTATAGGAAAAGCAATGGAATTACCTTAATTGTTGTTCTAGACTTGCTACTAAGTCTAGGGGTTAGTCGTTTGGAGAAACACTAAATTTTCCCGTAAAAAAATGGCGACTCCACTAGGGAATCAATTTTATCCTTTATAGTAGCTAATCAATCTCTTAGAACACTTTGACATACTTTACCCTCTTTTTCTAATCGAATTCAAGTTCAATTTACTGAAATTTGAGTCAATTTTGAGCATAAAATTGTCATTTTGTAATCATCGCAGCTTTGTAACTAATAGGGTGCTATGCATTGCACCCTTTGCATAGAGACAGTGCTATGCATCGCACTGTCCCTCACTCTGGCCTGCCCTGATTCCTTTTGGACCAGTTTTCCCATCTAGGAGCTGAATCCTTAAGTCAATTTTCAATTGTTTGAATTGTCTGTTGGATTTAGATGAGTTCTTGTCTTTGAAAGCAATCTTTGTTTCCTTGTTTCGACCCATTCTAGAATGGATTGTTAAATGTTTGTTTATGTATTTGTTTTATCATTTGCAGTCCATTGTGGAAAGTAGTTTCAGTCGATTGTTTTGTCAAAATACGAAGTGTTGTAAAATCTTCCTTCATTAAAATAATCGATTGGTCTACTTGTGCATTTGATTCATATTTTCGTTTAAGTGTCAAAAATCTTCGTTTCCTTAAAGTTAAAAGTGTCGTTTAGTTTTCCTTTATCTTTAAGTGAAATTGTCATAAATCGACATTTTTGTGAAAAAAGCTTTTGAATCATTGTGCATTTGTTATTTTTAGTGCATAATTCACATTAAGGAGAACTGAAAAGAAAAAGAAATACATGTAATTGCATTTTTCTTTTTCTTGACTCTTAAAAAATGAAAAAGCAAAGTTAAGTTCTAGTGTCGTAAAAGTTAATTGACCGTGGATAACATCCTCCGCGCTTGTTTTTTAGTTGATATTAGGTTGAAACATATGGCGACAAATCCAGATTCCACCAATCAAGGAATTCCTTTTGAAGGAAATCCTAGTCCTTTTCCTCCATTTGGAAATGTTGGTGCTCCATATATGGCTACACTGTCGCTTCCGAGATTTACCATTGGCTTGCCAGTATGGTTGTTTTCAACCTCTTTGGTTCAAAATGTCGTGATTTCTCTGCAATCGAGTACTCCTCCAACTGGACAAAATCAACTTCCATTTGATCCTAAAGTTGACCCTTTGTCTTCTTCCTCGGTTGTTTCTTCCTCTTCGCCCAGTGAAAGTATTGGTACTAGTAACCAGGTGGCTAAGAAGAAGAAGAAAGGGAAGAAGAAGAAGAAGAAGAAGCAAATTCATTAGAGGGGAAACCAAGCAACCATTTCTTTGAATGCAAAATCTGATGAGAAATCGTCCATTAAGCCTCACAAAGTTTGATACCCATGAAAACTTTGTGCTGGAGACCATCTTCTTCGAAATTGTCTTGATATTCCTCAGATCGTAGTAGAATGGTCTTCTCGTTCACATCATCCCATGTCATCAACCTCTGGAGATCATGTTGGTGACATACCATCAACTAGTGATAGTAAAGTTCATGGAAAGAAGGGAAAAGTCAAGTTTCCATGTAGGTTATATGAAGGGAATCACCCCATTCACCTTTGTCCCTATCTGGATGAAGCCAAAAGAGTGTTGGATAACTGTCTTGCTTCACTGTAGCGATTTCCATCTGGTTACACGAAACTCTCCCTAGATCCTTCACTAGTTGATAAATTGACTAACCAAAGTCAACCGTCAGTCGAACCCACTCTCTTTGAAAGTGAATCCAATGAGTCTATACCCGACCTAAATCAACAGGTCGAGGTAATAGTTGACCCGATTTCACCTTCAGTAAATCGTCCCTTTCCCGAAGAGAGTGAACATGATACCACTCAGGTTCTTTGTGATATCCCTGTCAGATAAAAATAACAAACAAATTTTTTTTTATGCCAGTGCATCGAATTGAATTCACAACCTTCACGTTATTAACAAAGCACATTTCCATTGAACCATGCGGCAATTACCATACTTCACTTTTATGTTTTTAAATGTTTTGTTATACATATATATTTTATTCCGCATTCTGGGGAACGAAGGCATTGGTTATAATATATGCGTTATTACCTAAGCAGTCATATCAACGATGCCTCATAAAAGATATCAATATTAATATTTATCGTATTAGTGGTTCATATTTTGGATAATATTTATGTTGCAATAATTGAGATTGATATCTGCTGTTTCCAAATCGTGAATTGGGATTGCACTCTATGGAGGCTAGTCCCCAGACTTTTCTGGTCATCAATTCAAGGCTCATCGGTTTTACGGCTTCCACCTAGTGCATAGTTGTGCAGATGGCCAGCCTCCACCCATGCTGCCAGGCTGCCTCATTACTCCGGCTGCCCAACTGAGGCATAGACTTAATGGCGGAGGGCATGGTGCGTTCCAAATCTCAGAATGACGGTCATTCTCCTACTCATCTGACGGTAGGAGTGGAATGGCTCGGATCGACGGTCGTCAATCCTCCAATTGGCATTTATCGGCTTATGGGTATATTATACGGGTTGTTTCCTTTTTACTTCCAGATTTTTCGATAGAGATTGCTCTCGGCTCTGGTAAAACATACCGATGAGCCGAGCTCCGTCGCTGCATATTTTCATGGACGGTAAAGCTCCACCCCCTCGATTATCAGATTAAGGCTGTTCCTCTGCCAAAGAATATATGTTTCTTTTCTCTGTTTATCATTACTCATGGTAGTCTTTTATCCATCACCGCGCCATTTACTTACTGTGTTAATTTTTCTTTGCTTTTCAGGTGAAGGATTTGGCTTTGGCTTCCGCGTGCAACCAGGGCTTGCACGACCAGCTTTTCCTCAGGTGAACAGTGTTACTCCCCGAGCGTCTCCCTTCTGATACGACATGGTTTTATGCATGTCTAAGTCCTTCTTTGTCTAACAGGCTGTCCGCCTTCATCTTGGTTAAGAAGGTTGTTCCAGATACTCAATATATATGCTTGGTGAACTTACGCAAGCATTCTATTTTGATTTCCTTTCTAGTATCTTCACGGCAAGGAAACTGAGTTCCGCCGAGCAGTTTTCCTTGTGGAATCCTTTTGGAAAATATGCCGACTTTTAATTCAAAGATTAAGATTATTTGGGGCTGAGGGACATCCCTACAGTTAACCCCTGTAAAGTTTTAATGTATATATATCATCTTTTTACATTTCATCAGTTGTATTAACTGTTACTCGAAAGGTTATATATATCAGGGATTTATAAGACCGTCGGGTCTTTACACTTGTTTTTATTTAACGGCTTGCATAAATGTTTGGTTCATATGTTTCTCGTCCATTCTGATTCTGGAAGTAATATATAAAAGTAAATATCGTGTTTTTCATTTAACTGTAATGTACATGGGTGCTTTCAATTTCTTTCTTTCTTTTTAAAGGGAAAGTACCGCCTTTGACTGTAACCCTTGTTGACAGGCTTGTTCTTAATTATCTCGTTATACTGTTCTTGCATGGATATTCTGGTTATATCAACGTGGTCGGTGTTACGGCATGAATTTTTTTACCCATAGGGTGTCGACCACACAGAGGCCCTTCTCCATTCTACGAGTTACCTCTCTATGAGGTCACATACTCGATACGAGTGGGGAGGGTTACGCCCTCTGATAGGTTCCTTTTTGAAATTATTTCCACGCCGGCACTGTCCTACTATCTTTATCTGCTTATAAATTCATAGATGGTAGTTTCGTAATGTTTCAGTTAATCTGTGCTTGTTATAGCCAAAGTATGCACATATTTAGTCTTGCTTTAATTCCTCAATGATACGCTATGAAGTAGTTTTACATTGACAGTTATAATAACGCCTGAAATATTATTTCTTTATTTTTTGTTTACATTCGCTCAGGTTACAGTTTAATGCAAGCAAAAGCTTGTCGTTCTTTATACTGTCAATATTGTACTAGCTCAGTCATTTTTGCTAAGTCTTCAATTTATAATTGATATTTTCGATGGCATACAACCTGTTGTAATCCCTTTTTTATTTCATACTCTAACTTTACAAAAATAGCATGTAATGTTATCATGACATCAAGTATTTCTTATTCTAACTGCTATGAACTTATTTACAAGATCGTCGAAATTCTCAGTCATTTCATACCTGAATAAGGGCAAACCTCTTAATGCTCTTGTCTACCACCCAACCTTAGGAGGGTCCTCCTCGACCTTCCACCCCCAAGCACTCTTGCAGAACTTATGCTATCTTGCAAGTCCTCTGTTGTATCAGAGTTACGCTATCTGGTCCTCACCAGACGTAGTGGTTTCAGAGAGACTTCCACCTCTCACAAGCGCTATCTGGTCCTTAC
This sequence comes from Pinus taeda, assembly GCA_000404065.3. Classification (NCBI taxonomy): domain Eukaryota; kingdom Viridiplantae; phylum Streptophyta; class Pinopsida; order Pinales; family Pinaceae; genus Pinus; species Pinus taeda. Next base: position 325,607 of record APFE030221629.1, read on the forward strand.
CAGACATAGCAATTTCCTCTGGCTTCCCAGAGTAATTCCTCTCTTTCTTATTTTTCTGCTATCTGATCCTCACCAGACATAGCAACCTCCTTTTGTAGGAGTCTCAACTGTCTCCAGAGGTAGTTAGGTTTTCCCTCTTCTTGGACAGATGTCATATTCTTTAATATATATTTTTTAAATGCATTTTATAATTCTTTCTCTCATGAAGAAACTATGTCCATTTCCAGTTGCTCTCTTGCAACCCTATTCCATGAAATCACTTAGCAATTTAATTAACATGATTAGTTAAACAATCATAAGCATCATAATCACTCAATTCACCAGCATACATTATGGTTACTATTTAAATTTACTGTCTTTTACTTGAAAAACATTATCCATTTTTACCAGGGGCGTTACATCTCCCCCTCCTGAAATTCAACATCGTCCCGATGTTGTTCACCCAAAAACAGTTCAGGGTAAGCTTCTTTCATATTCTGCTCATCTTCCCAGGTAGCTTCACCCGGTCCAAAGTGCTGCCACTGCACTTTAACCTGGATGATGGCTCGTTTCCGCAGCACGACCCTTCTCCGATCTAATATGCTCACTAGTTCGACCAGAAACTCTCCTTCCGGTTCCACCTGAAACACACAATATTTTGATCAGTCTTATTCTTATCATCTGGTTTATTTTGTGCTATTCTAGGCACAGTCTTACCTGGATGTCTTGCCAACTAATTATGTGTTTAGGATCATAGATGTATTTCTTTAATACTGATACATGGAACACGTTGTGAACTCTGATGTGGCTGGTTAGGGCTAGTTAGTAAGCCACTGGCCCAATTCTAGCCAGAATCTAGAAGGGTCCACAAAAGCGGGGTGCTAATTTAGCGCAACCACTCCATTGCAACGTGCTTTTCTTTGCCCGAATTCTTACATATACATGCTCTCCTACTTGAAATTCCTTAAAATTTCTTTTCCGATCTGCATAACTTTTTTGCCTGTCTTGGGCCACTTTTAAGTTGGCCTGCACTTTCTTAACCATTTGCTCCATTTCCTTTAGCATTTCTGGTCCCAACACAAGTTTATCTTCAGGCCCACCCCAACTGGATGGTGTATGACACTTCTGTCCGTAAAGTACTTCAAATGGACTCATCTGCAAGGATGCATGATATCCATTGTTATAAGTGAACTCTACTAAATGTAAATATTCTTCCCATCGACTTGGTTGCTGCATCACATAAGATCTCAACATGTCTTCTACTACTTGGTTTACCCGCTCTGTTTGTCCGTCGGTTTGCGGATGATAAGCGGTACTGAAGTTTAGTTGGGTTCCCAATCCCTCAAATAAAGTTTTCCAGAAAGATGATGTGAACTTAACATCACGATCAGATATTATGGTTTTGGATAAGAAGGACCGAGTTGTCTTGGTCGTTAAACTCGTTAAAAAACATCAAATAGCGACAAACTTGTCCATCTAGACAAGACCGAGTTTCACCTTCGCTAGACTTGTTAAAACATCAAATAGCGATGGATTCACCCAAAGGATGAAATTATACAACAAGAATATGTTATCCTCCTCAAGCTTGATAAAAAATAAAGAGGTTCTGGTCAGAAATGACTGGGGAAAATGGGAAAAAGTTGGGAACACTTTATGGTATGAAGTTGCTCTTGAACATGACACTTTCACCTCATCACCATGACTATGTGGGTTGGGTCATTCAGCTTGATGGTTATCACACCGTTGGTCTATCATACCATCCATCACTTTGTTTTGGGTCAATGCTACCAATTCACTTCAGTGTCGCCGATATGTTGAAGAGAAGTCATTCAGTTCAAAACTTCATCCTTTACAATACAGTAAACCTTCATTTTCATGCTCGCAATTCTTGAACCTTGTGTCGTCAGTGAATGTTTCATCTCCAAGATCATTTACCTCGTTTTGTGTCGTTGATGTGGGATACATCAAGGCCCTCTTGCGATGAGTCACTTCTTGTCAACATCAGCACATCATCCAAGAAGTTGACTTAGAAACACCCCTTCAGTACCTTGAGGCTTGCATACATCAATGGCAGGTTTTTTGCTTTCAGTGACAGGTTGACATCATTGGCCTTCGACCGAAAGACTTCGTTTGGTGTTCGACTTCAAATCATTTATTCACACCATGCGAAATGTACTGCAGTACCTTGAGGGTCATTTTCATTATCAGTGATTTCTATCGCGTTTGTTAATGGCTTACATCATTGGCTGGTAATTAGACGATGTCTCTCCATGTTCGACCTCGAATCATTTATTCACATGGTTAGACTTGTACATTGAGTGAAAGATTGGACGAGACTGAAGACCTCGGATCTAGTTTCATCCATCCGGGCTGCAATATATTTTCAGGAGTACTATATCAAATGTATAATGGCCTTAAATTCATGGTCATCCACTCATGGTTCTATATCTGTAGACGACTATATTTGTACGTGTAATGAAAGTTTATAAAGTTGAGCATGGGTATGCCTTCCCTCAGTTAATTGTAAGAAAAAATCAATGTATCATGATATTTGTATTGTAACTGATGCAAGTCACCTTCTAGTTCGAAACCTTCTCTCCAAATGGTAAAGCATCTCACTCGACATAGTTATTTTCAACTTCATGCTTTAGGGAGCAACTGTTACAGGAAAATTTGGGCAAATCAACCCCAACTTCCAGATCTGTATTATTAGGGTCCATCAACCCCTAATTCAGTTGTTTTCCTTCCCTAATGAAGTTAACCTACATCATGCTTGCCTCCCAAGAGTTTCATGACACCATTCATCCAAAAAATGTCCTTAAGGAGATCATCACAGGTGGCCTTCTATCTGGCTGCAATGAATGGCAGGAACTACACTGTCTGGGTGTTATGCATAGCACCTGGCCTCTGTTGCACCTGCGATGAGCGAGATCCATCGGATTTTTTAAATGAACTCATTGGATTCCTCATCCAATGGATGCTTCTAGAGGTTTCTAGAAGGATTGGGCTCACTTTTAGATGAGGAAGGAGATGAATGAACCTTAATCCATTATCCCTTCCTCCATGGAACCACTTCCCAAATATGGCAAAGCATTCATGAGGGCCATTAATGGCCTAACCTCCTCTTTTCAGCTATAAAATGACCAAGCTCTCACTGGTTGGGAGAGGTTGAAACTTCTTGAGCTAAGGAAATGTTGTTGGAAAGAGATTAGTAGAGAGAGTAATGTTATCATGTCAAATTGTTGTTTCATGAGGCGATAAGGGTTTGAAGCTGGAAGGATAACACTAAATCGGACATGCATCTACATGGGTTGTAATCTTTCCTTCTATGAATAAAGAGTTCTATGCTTTTTCCCATTCATGTGTTATGTGATGTATACTGTACTTTCAATTCTATAATATGTTTAGTTAACAGATCGACATGTATGCTTTGATGGTTTTCTGTCTCGAATTGTGTGCAAGTGCCTTTCAAGCAAGTTAAGTACGGAAGGGAGTGGCGAAAGCAGTCAAAGGGAAGAGGGATCGAGCGAGAGATACAGGTTAGTACTTTTTCTCCTCTTTCTTTTATCTGTTAGCTATAGGAAAAGCAATGGAATTACTTTAACTGTTGTTCTAGACTTGCTACTAGGTCTAGGGGTTAGTCGTTTGGAGAAACACTAAATTTGCCCGTAACACTAAGCACTATATATGTGAGGCTTGCTACCCTGGCACAATGGACAGTCCTTCTTGCAATGATCTTTGCCACATATCCAACACTGCAATGGTCCCCTACCATCACCTTTGTTATGTTTTTCTCTAGGCTATGACCCATATCCCTTCCCAACTGGATGGAACTTCTTGTAAGGAGCAACATTTTCTTTCTTACCTACATCATAAGGTTTTCCCCGTTTTCGTGGTCATTCCATCTTAAATTTCTCATTCCCCTTCAAATCATGCTTAGGCTCAGCTTTGCGCTTTTTTAATACTCATAACAATTCTTCAACTTCTGGATGATGTCTTCCAATGATATAGGCTCATCAAACTCAATCTAGTCTCTATATGCTACTGGAAAACCACTGATTAATCTCTAAATATTAGCCTTCTCATCCTTGAGGTAAGGCACATACCTCAATAACTCCAAGGAACTATTTGTATACTCAGCATCTGTCATAGAACCCATATCCAACTCATAAAATTCCTTAGCTCTATCATCATAGTACCTCTCCGATAGGCACTTCTTCTTGAAGATTCTCTCAAACTCATCCCAAATCAACTCTTGTTCTCAAATTCCCTTGATTTTCTTCACATGTTCCCACCAAATGTCTTCTTTCCCTTTAAGACCGAAGGTTTCTATTTTGGCTTTCATTTTCTCTGAATAGTTATGTAATCTGAAGAATTTCTTCATCCCAAGAAACCATGCCTCTTCATCTTCTAACTTCTTCATCTCTCCCTAAAATGTAGGAGGCTTGACTTTCTTAAACTCCTCAAGCAAGTACTCACTCCTATAAGGATGATGATGGTGATACTATCCCCTGGATGAGGAACTAGAATCATGCCCATGCATACTAGTGTTCTTGTCAGGTGTATCCAATGATTTGTCGCCTTTGACTGTATCCCCTCTATCCAACCCATATCCAGACTGAGACCTACTACCATAGGCTCTATTATTTTTCTCCTCCTGCTCTTGACTAATCCTCAATTGTCCCTATTTCTGCAAATATGACGATCTCTGAAGAATCACTTCATTGAATTTTGCCTGCCTTTCCTGAGCTCTTGCAAGTCTTTCCTAAGCCTTAACCAACCTGTCATTGCATGCTTTTCAACTTCTAATCTCTGCCCTAAAACTCCACAATGTATCTGTTATTCTAGGATAATACTCACCTCATTTCCTAACTGATCTGTAGGGAGAGTCACGGGAACTGTGGTCTACCATTTTTCTCCTCATCTCTAATTCTTTTCTTCCTACAAGCAGGCCATGTCAGATAAACCAAATAGATACCAAAATCAATACCATGCCTCAATTATGTTCAAGGGATTTTTATATCATCTACAAAATTAGTCCACATTAGCATGATACATATATAATCATAATCATATCAATATAATAATGTCATGCATGACCATGCCAACTATAATCATGACCCCATGCATGACAACCATAACCTTGACAACATGAGATTTTACCCAAAGAGAGTGCAACTTGGCTTTGATACCACCCTGTAACCACCTCCTCCCACATTTACCCACTTCCACAGGTTTTCACAGAGTAAACATGAGCTAAGGGTCACTATGATAAGACTCAACCTCCTATATGACCTTAAGGAAATGGAATCGATAACTTAAGACCTTACTAACTTCCCTCAGGTGTTATAGGAGCTCCCCAACCCCTGAGATGACTCTCCTTTTCACTTACTTAGAGCCTCTGTCGCTCCCTTGAAAAGGAATGGAAGCAACTATAAGCCTCAAATTTCTCCCATAATTCTACTTCCTAGAGACTATGGACTTTTCTAGTCAATTTTGTGCCAACGGCCCTGAATTTTGAGCCATTTTTTCATGTCTAGGACTCGGGCCTATGCCTAGAACTCAATGAAACTTCCATAAATGATAAATAACATGGAAACAAAATTGTTAAACAGACATGGACAGCTAGAACAAATAGGAAAGATAAATCATGCAGTGCAATTTTATTAACAATTTGATATACATTTATAGTACATTTGGTGACCGTTGGGATTCACATCC
>APFE030221629.1:331921-350484 GCA_000404065.3 Pinus taeda
GGAATGCTTATGCAATTCTTGGAACTCTTCCAAAACTAGCAAGAAGCTGGAGTCTTCTGCTAGAGGAAGTGTTCTCAATTTTGTCTCGGAACTCTTCCAAAGCTGGCAAGAAGTTGAAGTCTTCTGCTAGAGGAAGTGTTCCAGATTGCCTACTAAAGGCATGTTCACGGACATCTTTTGTCTCTGACTACAACTCTGAAACTAGTGTGGCAGGTTGTGGCTCAGGCTCGCTTGATGTGACTTTGAAGCTTTTAGATGACCATCATTTCCCCCCCTGTCAGATACAAGGTGAGATGATGGAGAAAACTCAAATGCAAGACTGTTCAATATTCTGGAACAAGTTCTGACATGTGTTTGGAATATCTTCTTGGCTGTTGATGCCCATTGCCAAGAAGCGATCCATCCTAGATGAATCTTTTTTCTTGCAGGATGTTTGTTTTTGAAGCATCTGTTTGAAGAATGACTAGTTTTATGACAGTGCTTACATGGATGAAGATCAAAACAATGATCTTTCATATGGCCAACTCGATCACAGTGTTGGGCATTTCACGATCTGTTGTTGTTGTTGCTGTTGAAGAGGAGCAAAGTTTGGAACAGCTGCAGCTGAACTGTCATGAGAAGCAGGTGAACTGTCATAAGTGAATCCAGCACTCTGAAACTGAATGGGTTTTGAGTAGTCTGGAATATGAAAGGACAAGTCCTTGTCATATCTAAGACCAGTTCTGTGCTTGTTGTGGACAAGCTGTTCCCAAGGTCTGATGATGGGCTTGGGAAGTGCAGACTGAACTTTTGCATGTGCATTTACAACTGCTGCTTTATTTGAATGAACAAGAACATTATTGACTTGCTGTTTATGGGAGTCTGTTTCAATCTTCTGAACAGAAACAGGTTCAGAAAGATGACTCCATTGCTATAGTTCTTCTTGCTGTAGCTGAGTTTCAAGCTGCAAAAAATCAATTTTCTCTTGTGCATTTTGTAGGCAGACTTGAATGTCTATGAGAGAAACTTTGCTGACTTTTAATGTATCATGATCAGTAGAATCAAAGTTTTCAAAAATTCTAATACTTCAGTAATTTTAACCATATTCTCCATTGTCAAAATTACACCTTTTACAAACTCGTCATAACTATGAACAAATGAATAAGAAGCACCCACTCACAATACTTATGTCAAGAATCTTTTCTTTATCACTGGAAATTTAGACCAAGAGAAAAGTCAAAGATTAAAATCTTGTGAAAATCCCTTAGTTGCAGCAACCGGGGTATCGCGGACGAAGACAGAGATTCCAAAGAAGGACGACGCACATCCGAATGTCGGATCGCGAAGTCGCACTGTTCTGCCTGTTCAGCAATCTAGGAGACGTGTTCCTCTTTCCAATTTGACAAATCAGGCCTCCAAGGAATTCAATCTGATATTTTAATACCTAGAAATTTGTATACAGTTGATATACATATGACCCCACAACACTACAGAAAACAAGTTCTGCGAAATACACAGTCCCTTACTATTTAACAACAGACAAAGATACAAGGAAAATATAAAATTGGACCCTGGTCTATTAGCTCAGTTCTTCAATGCTTCCTTTTATAAATGTAGCCTTTATACACCAACAATATCACCTATACTTGGTCTTGAAACGGCATAAGTTTACGGCAACTTGAATATGCCCAGGGAGGAATCTACTTCCTTTGTGTCTCTTCCAATACTCGTAGTTAACACAGGGATGAGATATCCGGCCGGTTGATTATTTAGTGCAGTGCTAATGGCAGCCAGGGAGTTGATGCGGAATTTCCTTCGTTTTGTTTGGGAAGGAAGTCTCGTTCATTCAAACTTTAGAGGAACGCCTTGCACAACACGGAGGAAACGTGGAATCCAATCATAATGTCGTCGCTGGTGAAGAACTTCCTAACTATGGAGACGTAGTTTCTGAGGACTTGGAGGATCTGCTGTCTTTGTTGCTCGCAATCGATTTGCCGTCCTTGACAAGATTCATAACCAAGTGATGATAAAAAATCTCAGAAATGAGGTGCTTAAGAAGTGTAGTCTTCCAGCAACTGTAGATGCAATCTTTTATGCAGGGATTCGAACCAGCTATCAATTTGAGAAATCACAGCCTCCCTCTGGCCAGAATCAAGAAAATAATGAAGTCAGACGAGCATGTGAGGATGATATCTGCAGAAGCTCCGGTGGTTTTTACCAAGGCGTGCGAGATGTTCATCAGTGAACTTACTCTCAGGGCCTGGAATCACACTGAAGCAACCAAGAGACGGACCCTGCAGAAAAGCGATATAGCTGCGGCAATTAACAAAACTGATATATTCGATTTTCTGATCGATATTCTACATAGGGACGAGTTGAAGGAACATCAGGTTATTAAACTGGAACCCATATATCTTCTTTCTCAGTTGGAAACAACAGTTATAATGATGTTGTTGCTAATTCTGTCCACCGTTATTATTCACCCAACCTGCACTCTGTGCCTCATGGAGTTACTGTTGGGGAACCCATGAGCCCCGCTACTTATATGCAGCAGCCACGGTCTCCTGTGGATTACGTGCAGAATCTGTTAGGATCACGGAATTCGGGTTAGGAGCATGGCCTGATCATGTGTTCGTTCATGGCTGCATGCTTTTTTTTTTTTTTTTTTTTTTTTTTTTTTTTTTTTTTTTTTTTTTTTTTTTTTTTTTTTTTTTTTTTTTCTGTAATTCCGAAATAGCTCTTCGTTTTTCTGCCTCCTGGTCTTAGTTTTCTCTTTCTGTTTCAAGAGAAAGTTATCTAATGTGCTTTTCATGAATTGTATGTGGTCCTCGACTCTGCATTGCAAATATATTCTCCTTTTGCAGCAAAGGCGAACATATAAAAACTCTCAAAGTTTTATATTTGTTTCAGTTAGGTTTTCCGTAGAATACGCTGCTCTCATATATAAAATATTTTATTGCTTTCACGGAAGTTTTCCAAAAACTGAAGATTGAACCTTAATGTGTTTTTCGTGGGTTTCTTTCAGGCAAACTTGCAGAATATGATGAACCTTCAGGCTTGTCAAAAGTTACATTCAGAATACCATTTCTCATTGCAGGTGTTACACGCAATTCTCATACCATACATTCAGGCGTGTCAAACATTACATACCTTGTCAGGGTAAATAGTACGCAGAGAATAACGTCTCATTGCAGGTTCTCATACCAGGCAATGCAGAATTTGCAGGTTCTCATGTCAGGCTTCAACAGAATTTGGCGCTACTGCTATTAGCGCAATTCCTCCAACTGAGCCAGCGATTATACTCTTCAGAAAAAGAGTCTTCAGGCAGCGTGCGTTTCATTCATGTATGCAGCTTCAGGTGTGGGACAGAGGAGTAGAAGTAATGATGCTCTTTTTCTTTTTAAACGTTTATGACGGTCAGAGGTATTCAGAAGGACAGGCAGGCATATTTAAATAGGCCAGAACTATTCAAGGCAACTACACAGGCCACACATCATGGCTCTGATACCATGTTAAACAGACATGGATAGCTAGAACAAATAGGAAAGATAAATCATGCAGTGCAATTTTATTAACAATTTGATATACATTTATAGTACATTTGGTGACCGTTGGGATTCACATCCCAAGGTCCCTTGGACTACTTAGTCTGTTCGGCTTCCACACTAACCCATTAGGATTAGGTGTCCAACAAAAACTTCTAAACCAAAAAATTGAACAAGGACTTGATCTAACCCCTCCCAACCAGGACATGCATTTCGTCAAACACATGGTAAACATGCAACCTAGATGTCATGAATCCACATCTGAACATAGAGATCTGAAACTTATCGTAGTTTTAACAAGAAGGACCAATGCCTTCTCACAATAGGTGTCATAACACAAATTAGGTCATGCATTCATTAACCATACACTCATTAAATAAAATGTATAACATTCATACTTTGATATGTCATATAACCATGCTTATAACCAACATATAACAAATAGATAACAATGATAGAACAACCATTAAAGCCACATAATAACAAGTATAATTACTCATTAAAGACAAGAGAAACTTAGCTCTTATTAATCGTATGCAAAACCAACCAAATCATGGACTTGCATGTACCACCCGACCATAGATTGGGCTGAAACAAATATTTCTTTCATCCAATCACCCTCGTACCATATTCCAAGCATGAATGCGGGATACATGGGAAAAACCAATCCATAAACAACCAAGGGAATCCAAAGGTTAAACCACCTCCACCCTCACCATACCGTGATCTCACCTAAACCAATTTTGAGATCAAAAAACCAAACTGAGCTTGAATGCCTCAGAATTTATTTGCCAATACCTTGAGGTATTTTCCCGTCTCCACCCTTAGGCTTTACTGTGTATCCCGCCATTATCGGTCAAGGGATTCCTAGGCTCTCGAGAATTTTCCTCTGTTCACCTCATCTGGATCCAAAGACTTCCGACAATCCAAAGCTCAACCAAAAAAGAATCCCATCACACCATGATTATCCAGAAATAACAAGGCAAGGCTAAAACCATTATCAAAATCTGATAAAACCCATTCCAATGACAACAAATGAACCAAATACACACATGTATATACCATGCATGCCAAAACCAACTAGGAAATCATACATGCAACCTGTTACCTACAAGTATTCCTACCGAAGATTCTTCATCCAACCTTTCCTTACTTAATCCTTTCTCTACTTGTCTTTCCTTTACTTTCCTTGTCCTTCCTTTGCTTGCATGCTTTCCTTCTCCTCTTGGTTCTCCTCTCCTCTCTGAGACTAATTCCAAAACAAAATCGACAAAAGGATACAAATTGATGCTCTAAAATCAATTTTATTATTGATGCCTCTAATTTCTTCATTTTCCTTAATTTTCCTTCAATTTCCTCCTCACATGCAACCTGTGACCTTTCACCTCTGTTTTCTCTTATTTTCCATTATTTTCATAAATAAAATACCAATAATGTATTTTTTCCTTTTTAAAGTCTTCGTCATTCCCTTTGCCAATTTTCCATTAGCCATAATACACAACAAGTGATGTCCACTAGGATATTTCACCCAACATTCAGCTAGGAATAAGTGTCCCATGACCTTGGTCTTATTTTTCCTTTATTACCTTTAATACTTGAACTTTTTACCCAGGGTTTTTACACCATTAAACGTTATGTATGAATCGACGTATAACCAAATGGATAAATCAGCATTCACATCAATGTTTCAATTCTTCGATCCATGCCCATGCAATACTTTTCACAGTTCGCACAATGGTGAATGTTTAATACATAATCATTCTAATACATTGCACTTCATTGTAGAGAATAGAAAGGCATCCCCACGTTGCTTCAATGCAAAGAATATGAAGAGATTATGCTTCATTCACAGCAGAGATTCAACATACAGTTCGACATTAAATATAGTGTTCAGGAAGAATAGGAGACTAGTGTACTGACAGGGCGATAGACCTGCATTAACAATAGGACTGAGGCAAAGGAATTATGGGGGCAGAGAGAGCCAAGTTTAGAACCTAGGACTTGTGCTCTGATACCATGTTAGATCAAGCTTGGTAACTCCATGAATACTTGGTTTTTAATTAAGAATAGTTCTAATATATACAAATAGAGGAGAGTCTCTTGGAATTCATATTCTAAGATCTCTTCGTCTTCTTATTCAATATTTACAATATTTTTTGAATCCCAAAGGATTAGGTGTCTACAAAAGGCTTCACTGACTAAGATTGAACATTGTCAATTCAAGTCGAAGGTCATTGTGTCTAGAGCATAGGTCGTAGTGCTGAGCATGCTCTCTAACAACACTTGTCACGTGCCTAACATTCTATGTACCATTTAGGAAAACCCAAAAACCCCATTCATGACATCCAAAATTCTGAAGAATAGAAAACAAAAAAAAACATCATAGTAACAACCATATAATAGATTCAGGGCCATTAAAAAATGAGAGCCACACTCGCTGGATACAATAAATTGATGCTTAGAAAGCACAAACATAAATTGAGAGATACACCACAATTGAAGTATAGTTAGTTTGCTTATGGCAATCTAGAAAAAAGGGCTCTTGATTTCTTAGCCCAACAAGATGTCAAATGATCGTTTATTTTAAATCCCTAATATTTGTTTCAGAAATCTCTTCCAACTAGTTATTATGGTAATGTAGTTTAAATCTTTGTTTCAAAAGTATCTTCCAACTAGTTATTATGGTAATATAATAACTTGCACTTGGAGTAAGACAAAAACTTGGAATCTAATTGACCACAATTTTAAGAGTATTATATTACTCATTGGTAAAATAGATAAAGAAATTATCCATTTATAACTATGAAGGAAATCCAATATAGCTAAAAATAACTATGACATCTAAATGAATAAAAACCCTACATCAAGTTACAACTCACAAAAAATTAACTTATTAAAAAAAAAACTTGAAAAAGACCAACACCAATAATGTGTACATAGAAAAGTTAGAAATAAAAAAAAAAATGAAATTAATAAACAAGTAATTTTACTATGTATAAACAAATAACTAAAATGTTTTAATATTTATAATTAAAGAAAAAAATTAAATAAATTAACAAAACTTAAATTTTTAAATATTTTTAATTTATTAATCCTTAAAATATATAAAATTCACTTCCAAATAGTTTAAAAATAAAAAATAAAATTTATCTAAGAAAGTTGAGTAAAATTATAATCATAAGAAAGTTGAGTTTCCTTTAAATGGTAGAAGTCAATAAATTTACATAAATTTATTACTGCGTTTTCATTGAAGTTTTTTTAATGTAAGTTTAATTAAATATTTGTTGATCATGATCATAAATTATGTATCTCTACTATTACATTTTAGTGTACTGTAATATTATATTTTAGTCTAGTTTAATTAATCGATAAAATATTTGTTTTTAGAATTTAATGGTGATATAATTTTGGATAAGGTTGAGATTGTAATTTTATTTAAAATGTGATTTTGAATTATATATATATATATAATATATTAATATATATATATATATATAATAATATATATAACACTCTAAAAGCTCATGAGACATTTTAATTTTGCAAATTAAACTAGGATAGATCTATCAGATCTAAAAATGAGCCAAGAATGATCAATTTTCAAATGTGCAAACTTCTTTACAGTGTAATATACATGTGTTAATCTTCATTGTTTAAATTATAGACTCCTTTGAGGCTAAATACATATATATAATACAAATAACATAACCATAAATATAAAAAAAACATATTTTACATATATATATATATATATATATATATATATATATATATATATAAATAAGCTTTTTAAAAATGATATTTAATATATACTGGCGATTAATGTTATTGATAACTTTTTATAATTGGTTTGGAAGAGCAAACAGGGACGAGTGAATAGAGTTCAGAGCACGCGGAGGCAGTCAAGAACCCTATGAAGGGTGGTAGAGGAGGGGGCTCCACTCCCTCCTACAAGGAGGCCATGGCCAGCAGGGGAAAGAAGCCTCTAGAAAATGTTAGGGAAACAGGGGTGGAAGGAACAAAAATCATGGAAGAGGGAACAGAGGAACCCAAAGAAAAGGAACAACATGGCACAAAAGACAAGGAGGTAGAAGATAAAGAACATGGAACTAAAGACAAGAAACACAAGGGACCCTGCAAACCCAAAACAGACACAACTCCCAGGGTGATATTAAATAGTCCAGAGCTGCAAGCATACAAGGAACACGTGGGGACATATGCCATCATCTGTAAGTTCATGGGACTATGGCCCACTGAAAAAGCTCTACAGTCGTGGATCAAATACCACTGGAAACCTAAAGGAAGCATAGATCTTTATCTTGGGTCTAACAGTTTCTTTACGGTGGTGTTCACAAATATTGAAGAAAAGCACAGAATATTTGAAGGAGGGCCCTACTTCTATGCTGCTGCAGGGCTCTACATGAGACCATGGATAATGAACTTTGTCCCAGAAAAGGAGACTTTTACTTCAGTTCCGGTCTAGGTAAGGCTCTACTCTCTACCTCTTGATTACTGGCAAAATAAATCGTTAGCGGCCATAGGCAATAAATTAGGTCGCTATGTTAAAGCCTCTAAAGCCACTAGAAGGGGAAAATACACTTCCTTTGCTAGAATATGTGTGGAAATCGATCTATGAGGAGCTCTACCGGAGGAGATAATCTTGGAAGTTTTTGATGAAGAATGGGTGCAAACAGTAGATTATGAGCACATCCCATTCATATGCTGCAAATGCCATGAACATGGACATCTTTTCAAAGATTGTCTGCTCAACAACGAAATAAACAAAAGCAAAAGCAATACAGTGAAAGAATCAGATAGCTTTCAGAAAGTGGGTAACCAAAGTAAAGGAAGTAAAAGAGGACCGAAAAATCAGCAGCGCAAAGAACCACAGTTTAGACAGAACAGTTTTCAGGTGCTTCAGGAAGAGGAAGAGATTACTAAAGAAGATCAAGCAATAGAAGGGAGTTCTACAGAGAAGGAGGATAGGAAAAAACAAGAACAAACACAAAATGATGAGTACCAGAAAGAAGCCATTATGAGCGATGTTGAACAGGAAATGGATCAGGAAATGACCCAAAATGATACAGATCCAGAAGACCACAAACTACTAGAAATTCTGGATAAAGAAAACCTAGACCTAGAAGGCTTCTTAAGGCAGGTTACCACGGGGGGAGTGGATTCGCTACCTCAAGAGAAACTCAGTAGAATACAACAACTGTTTCTATGGAGATCGCAAACTGGGAAGCCAGAGCGAGGTAACAACATAGACAAGCAGGATAACAGAGGAGTGAAATGATGAAAACTACACTGGGACTAGTTAATAGAAACCCAGGTAAGAAAAGAGGCAAGAAAAAGCAGAATGAACTCTTGATGGAGTGTGGAAAGCTGATGATTGATTCAGGTAAGATGAAATATCTAGCCAGTTATTCCTTTACAAATCTTTTATAATGAAGTTGACATCTTGGAATATTAGAGGTCTAGGGAGTAAGAGAAAGAAAAAAATGCTTAGCAACAGAATGAAACAAGAAACGCCGGATATAATGTTTATCCAGGAAACGAAATGTTCCATTCAAAAGGTAAGACAAATCCACAGTAAATGGCTAAGCAGCTATGAGTTTCTGGAAGTAAAAGCAGAGAATACAACAGGGGGTTTACTCACTCTATGGAATCCCCACAAAATAGGCATTCTAGATGCTGAGGCATCCATAAATTACTTATCGATTGTCATTCAACCAGTAGGAGAAAGGGATACCTTTCTGGTCACAAATGTTTATGGTCCTCAGAGAATAGATGACAAACTTAAGTTTCTGGACACCCTGGAGGAACTCAGGAGCAGACATGCAGATATACCCTGGATCATGGGGGGGGATTTCAACATGATTAAATCCCTTTCAGAGAAGAAAGGAGGAACAAGATCTCTAAGTAAATATTCCATGGCTTTCCAAACTTTTTCTGACAACATAAATCTCGTGTTCACTAATTGGAATACTAGCCTATTTACTTGGAATAATAGGAGAGGAGGAGATGCCCTAGTAACCTCAAAGCTAGATAGATTCTTCATCTCTGAGAATCTTATGCTAGATGGGAAAGAGGTAACAGCACGAGTTCTTCCCTTTGGAGGCTCAGATCATTGTCCTATGCAATTGGAAATCAAGGGCATAGGCACTCCTAGAAATAAACCCTTCATATTTGAAAATATCTGGCAGGCTCACCTAGATTTCATAAGAAACATTGAGAAATGGTGGTCCGAGGAATTGCAGATTCAGGGAACTAGAATGTATCTTCTTCACAAAAGACTAAAGCACATAAAAAGCCGGCGTAAGGAATGGAATAAGTAGGATTTTGGTAATATTTTTGAAGAAAAAATAGTAGTTGAAAACAAAATCCAGGTTCTCAACCAAGCTCTAATCAAGGAAGGCTTTGATAAGGACATCAGTGAACAAGCGGATAAACATTATCAAAAATGGGAGGATCTATGTAAACAAGAGGAAATATTTTGGAGACAAAAATCCAAATTTCAATGGTTAAAAGAAGGTGAGCGCAACACTAAGTTCTTTCATAGAACCACCATGGCCAATAGAGTCCATAATAATATCTCTTCTATCAAGAATGAAGCAAGGGAACTTCAGACATCCCATAAAGCTATAGAAGCTATGTTAATCCACCACTTCCAAGGTATAACACAGGAGAACATTTTAGATAGAGAGAAAGCCATCAGGGAAATTACTAGAAACATACCGAAACTGGTTTGCAGGGAGGACAACTTCAACCTTGTTAGACCAGTAACGGAAGGGGAACTAAGAGACGTAATTCAAGACATGCAAAATGGCAAAGCATTGGGCCTGGATGATTTCAATGTGGACTTTTTCAAAGCTTGTTGGAATATTGTTAAGCGGGACATATTGAATGTTTTGGAGGATTCCAGGTCAAACAAAACCATTCTGAAAGCCCTCAATACTTCCTTCATTGCCTTGATACCCAAATAGGAGATTGCTCTTACACCGGATAAGTACAGACCCATAGCCCTTTGCAACAGAATCTACAAGATTATATCCAAGGTTGTGGCTAACAGACTCAAACCCTTGCTTATAGTCCTGGTTTCTGGGGAGCAATCAGGTTATGTGGAAGGTAAACAAATCCTGGATAATATCATTCAAGCGCAAGAAGTGGTGCACTCTTTAACTAGCAAGAAGCAGGTGGGTATGATCATGCAATTAGATATTGCCAAGGCTTATGACAAAGTAAACTGGCTCTACCTTAAGAAAATGCTGATTGCATTTGGTTTTGATCATATCTGGGTTAGATGGGCCATGGCACTGGTGACCTCCTCCAGTTTTTCCATTTTGGTCAGTGGCTCCCCCTCAGAGATTTTCAGTCCTTCTAGAGGCCTCAGACAGGGGGACCCGCTCTCCCCCTTCCTTTTTATTATCATGATGGAAGGGCTGGGAAGAGCTATAAATCAGGCGCAATCTTCAGGAAATATTAAAGGCTTGCAACTTACTGACAATGGGTAAGCTCTAACTCACCAACAATTTGTAGATGACACCATGCTACAGGGTCTCCCCACAGTCCAAGAAGCTTCAAACTACAAAAGAATTCTGAATCTTTTTGCCTCGACTTCAGGTATGGAAGTAAATCTCTCAAAATATAAAATCTTTTTCTTCAATACCAATATTGCTATTTAGATAAAAATCTCTAGAATTCTTGGCTTCCAAAGGGATTACCTTCCCTCGAAATATTCAAGAGTCCCTCTAACGGAAAAACCAATGCACAAAAGTATATGGGAACCTTTGATCAACAAATTGCAAGATAAAGTCAGTAAATGGACCATCAGATCTTTAAACCTTGCTGGCAGACTAGTTCTTACAAAAGCAGTGCTTCAAGCGATCCCCATCTTCATGTTATCAGCCCTCCCAGCTCTAAAAGGGGTCCTTCAGCAATTTAGAGATATTCAAAGAAATTTCCTTTGGGGTAGGGAGGTGACTAAGAGGAAATGGCCCTTAGTGGCATGAGATAAAATTTGTAAGCCCAAGAACCATGGAGGGCTTGGATTGGATGATCAGGAGATTCTTAGTAAGGCTCTAGGAGCCAAACTTTGGTGGCGTTGGGTCCAGCAACCAGAAACTCAATGGGCAAAGATCTAGAAAGAAAAATATGCTAATTTATGGCTGAACAGAGATCTTATAAGAATGTCAGGAAATATAAAGGTTTCTTATATTTGGAACAAAGCCTGGGAAAATAGAAGACTAGTACAAGAGCATAGCTTCTAGGAAATCAGAGATGGAAATCTTGCTCTTTTCTGGGAAGATAAATGGCAGCAAGAATCAATTCTGGTAAAAGAAGACTTCCTCGATCTTAAACAGGAGTCAGAGTCCCAAGGTTTAATAAAGGTTAAATATTTCTGGACACATTCTCATCTTACGGAAAAGTTGAGAATCTGGAGAAACATAGATTGCAGAAATAACAATCTCCTAAAAACTAAAGCAGAGGAGCTCAGAAAAATAATAGAACAAAGGAAGATCTTAGTGGTAGAGGGACAAGACCAACTGAGATGGGGAGATAACAAAGAGGGCACCTTTAATCTAAAGGAAGCAAAAGACATTCTCTTTGAGTTGGATCCCCTAGTTCCAGATAAACATGGCAAAGCCTTTGGAAACATCTAGGGTGGATGAAAATCAAACTCTTCATGTGGGTTGTTTATCACAAGAAAAGTCTGACTTGGGACAACATAAGGAAGAGAGGTGTTCAGGGGCCTTCAAGATGCCTACTATGTGAAGCTCAAGAAGAAACCTTGGAACATTTACTCAACAATTGCATTTTCACATCCTGGTTATGGGATATATTTGTTGCAATCTTTCAACAATCTAATAGGGACAAAAGAAGCATCATTAGTACCCTCATTAATTGGAGGAAAAAAATTTCGGATAATGAAATTCTTAACTTAGTGTGGGCTCTTACACTAAGCTTCATCATATGGAACGTGTGGAAAGAGAGGAACAAAAGAATTTTTAAGGGATAAAAAAAGTCCCCTCAACACCTGTTGGGGGTAATCCTGAAGCAGCTCAAGGAGACTGTGAGAACCAATGTTCGCAACTTCCCCAAAAATCCCCCCCTTAGATGCAGATTCAAAAATTCTCAGGCAGCTGGGGTTGTAGAGGCTCACCCTCCTAGGCATTGACAGGAGAATCATTTCGTCGGATACGGAAAAGGAATTTTGGCATCCTCCTCCAGAAGGCTATTTAAAATACAACATTGATGGGGCTTCAAAGGGGAACCCAGGAACAGCAGGGTATGGAGGTGTACTCAGAAATTCAGAGGGAAGTATCGTTAGCATCTTTCATTACCACCTAGGTACTACCACCAATAACATGGCCGAACTAATGGCCATGGAACAATGCCTGGATTTGTTGAAGTAGGACAACTGTCAAAATGTCATGATAGAGGCAAATTCAAAGTTACTTATCAACTAAGTGCAAAAAATTCACAATGGTACAACACCGGATAAGGCCTCTAAACATTGGAAACTAATTCGAGTTTTCCAAAGGATTCAAAGCCATCTTCAGGGCCTATGAACTATTAGTTTCCACCATGTTCGCAGAAAGGAAAATAAGTTGGCGGATCTTTTGGCCACCCAGGGGGTCAACTGCATGAGGATAAATGGGTTGAACGAAGTGGCAAGAGTTGAGGCCGAGTAAACTGAGAGCTCTATGCTGCGAACAAGCAGAAGCTGATAGGGAGGGGTTTAGACTAAATACCATGGGAAATAGCTCGATTTGATTTTCCCATGGTTGAACCTTCTTTTTGGGTAATGTTTGCGGTAGTAGAGGATCCTTGTTTGGTAGCCCAAACTCAAGGTGTAAGAGTGATGCAAATCTCAAATGTTTCTCTTAAGTCTCAGCGTGATGGTTCACTTTCTCCCTGGCTTTTTCCCAATCCAAGGCGAGGAGGTTCTGCTTTTGTTAGAGGAACCAGGTTTTTCGGCAACTAGGGGTTTCAGAATACAGAATCCAGCATGCAAAACCACCTCCCAGGTGGTTTGGGGTTGATCGTGCGGCCCTTAGAGTGGGAATGGTTTTCTCTCTTTCACAGTGATTCCATTCATCCTGCGACACGTGGCAGGGTGAGGGGGTGGAAAATCGCCCTCCATCG
This sequence comes from Pinus taeda, assembly GCA_000404065.3. NCBI lineage: Eukaryota > Viridiplantae > Streptophyta > Pinopsida > Pinales > Pinaceae > Pinus > Pinus taeda. The sequence goes on from APFE030221629.1 coordinate 345,595, forward strand.
CGGACTAACTTTCCTCCTTTTTATCTGTCGCGAAATCCTTCTCATCTGTTGGATAAGGGTGCTGCTAATCAACAGTGGTCCGACAAAGTGCAACTTGGTGGGGCTGGGTTGGTAAACTTCAGGCTCTTTTGAGATGCGCTTTTTTCTCGGCTGTCGTTTTTCTTGTCTTGATGGGTCGGTTTGTTGGGTAGGGGCTTTCCGAAGGGGGCCGCACGATAGCAAGTGGGCTTTCCGTAGGTTGGTCTGGAGTCTTGTCACTAAGGTCTTAGGCTTATTTTTTGTTTTATACAACTGTATGGGGTAGCCCTTGGAGGCTTTTACTTTCTTTTCCTTTCTATCTCTTCGACGTAGAATGGACAGGACATATACTATACAATATTTTTTGATTCACTGATATAGAAGGATCCATTCTTGCTTAAGCAAAAAAAAAAAAAAAAAAAAAAAAAAAATATAAATAAAATATACTCAGTTGACATAAAAACATTTTGCATAACATGTACATTGAGACATTTTACTAAGCAAATTAAAGTGGTTTTTCATTATTAACATATTTTTAAGTTATATATCAAATATTAATAGTATTAATATTTTATCAAATAACCAAATTATAGATTTAAACACTCATACCCACACATTTTTTCTTACTTCTAATTAATTTACAATATATTCATTTTTTATTATAAGAGACATTACTTTTCTATTTAAACATAATTTTTAACTTTTATTTTTATTTTAAAGAGGATGAAATAGAGGAACAAACTTGCACACTCCTTTAGACTGAATTATAGAATAAACTCTCTACTCAATAACTTAAATTTATAATTTTTAAATTAATTATAATGCTTTGCATTTTCGTTATCAACCCTCAAATAAATGTGTCTCGCCCATCAATATAGATTGTGTTAAATTTTAATCTTCAACCATAAAGCTATGCTATAAAATAATATATGTCAAGTAGAATAGAATTAAATTAATCCTTGACCATTTGGATTTTTAATATACATATTTTGTCAACGCGCAGTCATTTTTTAAATATTAAATGCTTGAATATTAAATGCCAAATTGCATGAATCATTTCTTGAATATAAAATGCTTGAAAAAATGCCAAAGTGCAGACAAGTCTTTAGTCAGTCCATCTAGGTATACAATATCAAGTCGTTCAAGTGGGATAGATAATATTCAAAGTGGGAACAGCAGTCAGTATGCCATTAGTATAGCTATACCGTGTGGAATCGTTCAAGAGGAACAAATAACATTCAAAAGTGTTGGACACCTAATCCTAATGGGTTAGTGTGGAAGCCGAACAGACTAAGTAGTCCAAGGGACCTTGGGATGTGAATCCCAACGGTCACCATATTGTACTATAAATGTACATCTTTTGTGAATAAAAATTGTATTGCATGCTTTATCATTTATATTTGTTTTCGTTGTCCATGTCTGTTTAACATGGTATCAGAGCCATGATGTGTGGCCTGTTTTCCCTGAGAAACTGCTCTAAGTTGCCTTGAATAGCGCTGACCTAGCCTTCATTAACTGCGCTTTGTCTGGCACACCTGTGCTGCCCTGACATATTCTATTTGTGATTTCTGCATATGATCAGACACCAAAACGTTTCATGATCTCTGACCACTAACCATCCGTTTAAAAGCTTTGAGTGCCTGCCTCTGTCCACTGCGTTCTGCTCTGTCCCATAATCTGCTGCCTCTCCCTGAACCTGCTGCCTCTGCCTAAACGCTGGTATGTATTGTTTAACGCATGACAGTCCTTGTTTTTAACGCCTGAACGTTTAACGCCCGAGGCCATAGACGCTCCAGCTCCCGGTTGACACTGTAATAGAAGCGGCCTTCGCTGCGAAAAGTGTTCCTGTCTCCATAAGGGACCTGTTTTGGTTATGTTTTGAGGACTAATTCGGCACACCCTTTGACAAAGACTGAAGCTTGTTCCGAATTACAGAGGAATATGTGCGGCCCTCTGAGGAAGATCTGTCGCTTTCTATATCAGCGAAATTCAGCCTCACTGAGGCACCATCCGAGGCACATCTCCGCTTGCCCTGAGGCCTAGTTTTCAGCTCTATTTAGGGCAGTCCTGAAGCAAGTTTTTGAGTGAACCCTTAGACACTATTTAAGCTTTTTCAGGCCTCGTCTTACACAGGCCGAATCACCTCTGTGGCAACAGATTTTATGATTTCTGAGGCATTCTATCTCTGTTTTAAATAGCTAATCTGTGGGTATATTAAGAGCAGATATGAAGTCTATGGCAACTGTACGCGGAGACATCTGGCTGCCAGATAGAAGGCAGCACCAGCGACCTGGCGGGGATTGAACTGGAGACATACCGTCGTCATCAATCCATCATTCACAAAGTTCCAAGAAACCTGTGTAAACTGAGAATTCTATTGGCTAGCTTTGAAATTTTTGAGGGCAGACCCGAGGTGTTTGTAAGGGGTTTCGATCTCGAGATCAAAGTTAAGTGTGCTGAGAACAAAATGCTCGCCTTTTATGAGTAATTGTTGCCTTTGCTCAAAAATTGTGGGTCTTTTATGAATTTCGCAGTGGCTGGATCTGCGTTTTCATGGAGGACTTCGTAAGAAAGCAGTGTCAGCTTTCTAATTAATTTCGGTCGCACCTCCGTGAGTTTGTTGGCGAGGAGCAGGCAGCTGGTTTTGATTGTGTATCTGTTGTTGCGGCTATGAGATTGGCAGAGATAGAATCGATGGCAGAGTATTGTTGCTGTTGCAGGTCACCTGGGTAGCTGTAATTCCATGCCCACACGTTTGATAAAAGAGCAGTACGATTTCCTGAGGCGATCTTCTTGCTCTGCGTCTATTCCATCGATTCTGGAAGGGCTACATTCTTCAATTTGGGATCTGGTGGAATACCATTCCGCGCCCGGGCCATCCATTCCGAAAGGGCGCATTTAACTGAATTGGTGAACACTTATCTACCGATACATGATGATAACGCATTCCTCGCAGAAGAAAAATGTGCGACTCCGACTCCAACAAACTTGTCTCGTTTGAATCCAGACTTTGAGACTCGAGAGGGAAGCATTGAATATTTGATCTGACACCGTCCAGCCTGGAGCCTTGCCTTCCGTGGATGTGTTCTTATCGATTTCTATAATGCCACATCAGTCGATGCGAATATTTCATTTTAAAGGTTAAAGGGCTGACCGAAAGCTCATCCATGCCCTACAAGTTACGTGTCACGAAATGAGTATTGGACACCATTACAATTTCCCATAAGAATGGATCACCAAGAACGTGATAAACGTGCAATGATGCTTTGTGCTGCACTACTACATTGATAGGACATTGCAGTTGCCTTTAGCGTGCGTTACACAAATTTTTATTTCATATTTTCTTTAAATATCATCTTTTAAAGGCTTTATATCTCCATTGAGCTTGATCTTACCTTTGAATATTTTATAGCGTCCGTCTCATTACAATAATCCATATTAGACCATCGATTCTGTCAAGAATGGCCAAATTTTATGAAGTATTAGAGTTATTGGAAACTTTGATACAATCTAATGTCGATGACAAAGTGAAAATAAGCAAAGATTCTCTTTCAGACATTCAAAAATGTATACAAACTACACAAGAAAAGATCGATTTTTTGCAGCTTGAATCACAGCTACAGCAAGAAGAGCTACATCAAAATAGACATCATTCTGAACCTGTTTTTGTTCAAAACATTGAGACAACCACCCATCAGCAGCATATCAATAATGTTACTGTTCATTCAAATAAAGCAGCAGTTGTATGTGTAGAAGCTGAAACTCAGTCTGCACTTCCCAAGCCTATCATCAGACCTTGGGAGCAGCTTGTCCACAACAAGCACATAACTGGTCTTGGATATGACAAGGACTTGTCCTTTCATATTCCAGACTATGCCAAACCCATTCAGTTTCAGAGTGCTGGATTCATTTATGACAGTTCACCTGCTCCTCATGACAGTTCAGCTACAGCTGTTCGAGACTCTGCTCCTCTTCCACAACAACAACAACAACAGATCGTGAAATGCCAACACTGTGATCGAGTTGGCCATCTGAAAGGTCACTATTTTGATCTTCATCCATGTAAGCACTGTCATAAAACCAGTCATTCTTCAAACAAATGCTTCAGAAACAATCGTCCTGCAAGAACAAAGATTCATCTAGGATGGATCGCTTCTTGGCAATGGGCGTCAACAGCCAAGAAGATATTCCAAACACATGTCAGAACTTGTTCCAGAATATTGAACAGTCTTGCAGTTGAGTTTTATCCATCTTCTCACCTTGTATCTGACAGGGGGGGAAATGATGGTCATCTACAAGCTTCAAAGCCACATCAAGCGAGCCTGAGCCACAACCTGCCACACCAGTTTCAGAGTTGTAGCCAGAGACAAAGATGCTTGAACATGCCTTCAGTTGGCGATCTGGGACACTTCCTCTAGCAGAAGACTTCAGCTTCTTGCCAGTTTTGGAAGAGTTCCGAGAACAAAATTGAGAACACTGCCTCTAGCAGAAGACTCCATCTTCTTGCCAGCTTTGGAAGAGTTCCAGGAATTGCATAAGCATTCCAGAGTTGTTGGTCATCCTTAAACCATCACAGGTTGAGACTTCCCTTTTCAGGTTGAAGTTTTACCTTTTATGCGGGGTGAGGCCTCCCTTTTACGGTTGAAGGTTTCCCTCTTTAAAACATAGGATCACTTCCTCTAGCAGAAGACTTACAGCTTCTTGCGAGTTTTGGAAGAGTTCCGAGAACTGCACAAAGCGTTCCAGTGTTGGTGGCTATCCTTAAACCACCACCCTTTTTTACCAACATTTCATAGAGCACATTCAGCCTAGTGCTGCCATGCATTATTGCACATTTTGTATTACAACTCTTTTCTTGGACTCATACATAAC
>APFE030221632.1:1434-58087 GCA_000404065.3 Pinus taeda
ATTGGACCATTAACCGACACAGCAAGAACACTTATCAATGGCTTGCCTTTTACATTTGTCCATCCATCAGATACGATGGACACCCCATGCTCAGTCCAAGCACTTGTCATTCTATTCAAAGAATGTGATATTTTTGCTTTTTCATTATCAAGGCCAACGGTTTTTGCCTTGTCATACCCAGGGCTCTTGTATCCTTTAGGGGCATCATTTATGGCCGAAACCATTTCGTGCCAATAAGGTGAGCGAAGAACGTTGAATGGTATCCCACATGCATAGAGAAACCTGTAAACCTTTGAATCCACATCATTCCTACAACCCTCATCAAGGAAATCTGATATGGTTCTACGCCTTAAAGATGATGACCCTGAGCCTCCATATCCACTGCCTTGGGAGGATGTTGAAGGAGTTCTTTGTGATTGTGAGCTTGGTTCAAAGAAACCTCTTGATTTTTTTGATTGGTATTGGGCTTCCTCCTCCTCCCTTATGTATTTGGCTCTATTCGCTGTTGACACCGCTGCACAAGTTTTGATTCCTATTTGTTTCTCCCCATCCCATGGCCTTTTCCCGCAGAGGTGTCTTCTTGCACGGGTGTATGAACCTGTGTAATCAGTGTTGCAATGGAGGCAATGAAATTTAGTGGTTCCACCCCCTCTCCCTGTTTCAGCCCTGTGAACATATTTCCACAATGGGGTTTGGTCTTGTTTAGTCTTTTGAGTGTCCTGTTCACCCTCCTCCAGCGCCTCCTCACCGGGGTTTTCACCCATTTCACTTTCTCCAGCTTCTTCATCCCCCTCTCCAGTTTGGCCCCTCCGTTTCCTACTCTCCAGCACCATAATAACCATAAAAGGGACCAGGAAGAGGAAAATGCCCAGAAATATGGTGGGGTCCATGGTGTTTGATGTTTGTAGGTTTTCATTCAACAATCTGCAAATTAATTTAATTTATTGGGATTAATTAACTTAATTTATTAATTTAATTGAAATTCAAAATTTTAATACTCAATAAACTAAATTAAATTCCCTAAATTACTACCTAACTAAATTAAACTAGCTAGATTAGCTAAATTGTTAAGTTACTTACTTCTGCAGGCGTGCTCCTCGCTCCTCGCTCTTCAGCAATTGCTCCTTGCTCCAAACTCTTGCTCTTTAAGCTCCTCAACTTCTTCAAACATTCACAATGAAATGTTTTTATGCCCAAAGGGCTTTTAAAACATAAAAAAATTTATAAAATTTTAGTTTATTTTCGGGTCCGCAGAATTTTTTTCCGCCGACCCGCTCCCGGCCCGTTTGAAATCGCTCCCGGAGCGATCGGGAGTGATTGCTCCCCGATCGCTCCCGGGCTTTAAAAAGCGCTCCGGGAGCAACGGAGCGGCCGCTCCCGAAATCGGCAGGGAGCGAATTTTTTTTGGAAGGGAGCGCGCTCTTGAAAATCGCTCCCGTCCGGGAGCGATTTAGGGAGCGCGCTCCCAAGCCGCTCCGGAGCCGCTTCCGCCCGGAGCGCACTTCGGGAGCGGGTTCGAAGGGGGGGGGCGCTCCCCCGCAACTATGCTTCCTTCAACTTGATAGAGACCATCAACCCTAAATCCAAGTGTGAACGCATCTTTAGGGTTTCTTTTCCAAATACATACCTTTCCATCTATGAATGCTACCTTGAATCCTTTATCTTCCATTGTAGAAATAGACACCAAGTTCTTTTCAAATCGGGCACATACAATACTTCATTTAGATGAATGGTTTGATCATGATTTAAGTGAAGAGTGACAATACCTATTCCTTTCACGGAATAGGTGGCATTATCTCCAAGTATGATCTCCAAATTAGTCTTCCTTTCAACCAAATATGAGAGGGCCTCCTTTTACCCAGTGAAGTGCCTTGAGGCTCCACTATCTATCAACCAATGATTCAAAGTATCTGGAGGAGAGGCAATGGATAGAGTGGAAATAAGATAAAATTCCTTTTGTTGTTAGACAACATTACTTTTCTCATGCCTGGAATTTCTTGCCCTTTTGGGAGGTCGACAATTTCCATATTGAGCAGCGGGAGCATTCCTCTTTCCTTTATTGTTGAACTTGTTGTTCCTTTGATTGCCATTGCTTTTGAAATTGTTGTGGTTGTTGTTGTCATCATCCCTTGGAGCATTCTTTTCGTGAGGGAGTTCTCTAGCATAGTGGCCAAATCTCTTACAATTATAACACCTTTCTTCTTTGAATCCTTGCTTGAAACCTTGACCCTGTCTCCTTGGAGCAACGTTATTTTTCTTCTTTGCATGAGTGGAGAAAGAAACAAGTTCATTTCCATTTGAAGGCTTGTCTCTCTCCATCATCCTCATCTCCTCTTGAGTGCATATAGCCAAAAATTCATCAAAACTAGGAATCCTGTCATTGTTGAGAATGGTGGTGTTAAACACATCCCATGCTCTTAAAGGACCCCCAAGTACAATGAGAGTGAGATCCTGTCAACAATAACTTCTCCAATAGGTAGAAGGTCATTATGGATTTGTGTGATCCCCATGAAGTAGGATTGGATAGACTCCCCTTTATCCATCTTGATGTTCTTCAACTTGTTCTTGAGAAAGGGGATATGATTTGCATTTTTTACTTTGAACATCCAAACCAACTTATCATATATGTCCTTAGAAGTTCCCAAATAAGAAATTTAGGCAACTAAATGATTTTGAATAGAGTCAACCAAAATTTGCTTTGCTTTGACCTCACCTTTTCTATACTTCATCTTAGTAGAAGGAGGCTCCACCACTTTTCTCTGCACATAGTCCAATATTTCATGCTCCTCCAAAGTCAGGTCGAAAGTCATCTTCCATGTATGATAGTCAGATTTTTCATTGAGCTTGTCTTCAATCTTGAAGTAAGATGAAGAATCCATTGAAACTTGTCCAATAAATCTTGTCTAACAACTCTCCATTAGTGATTGCTTTTCTCTCTCTTGCTTGGGCTTTGCCTTTAACCGAGCTCTGATACCATGTTAAATTTAGATAACAATGGTATGTTCTATGCTTAGCACAATTACTTCAATGTACTTTAACCAACAAAATGACAATTTCCAAATTAGTTTCCAATAACAATCACATTAACCACAAATCACATTGACAGTAACTGTAGACAGAACATAAAACAAAATGCAGAAGACAAACCAAGACAAGAGGACATTATATTTGGTTAATGCCATGGAAAAACTCCAATATGGGGAAAACCCTTTGATAAATTCTTCTTATTATTATATCAAATGTTCAGTAGAGAGAGGGTACAAAAGTGAAAATTTGACTTGCCAAATCACAGTCAAAACAACCCTATCAAATCTGTAGTCAACTACAGTCAAATTCAGCCCTAACCAGAAAGTCAAAGATGGTCATCGCAACAACAAATCTTCCTTTTTGGAGCTTGGTCATACCTAGTCCAATTTGACCTGATAAGGTGGTCAAAGTTAGCCCAAAACAATCTTGAAAACTACGGTCAAACTTGGTCAACTTTGCGGTCAACCTTGCAGTCAGCCTTGTGGTCAACCTTGCAGTCAAAGTGCCCAGACATTCTTGGTTCTTGTTCCAAACTGTATGGCTTGCCAAAAATGAATTCTTCCCACAAAAATAACAGTGAAAGGATGAGTCAAAGTGCTCGGTCAATGTTGTTCAAACTCCTGCAACAATCTTGAATTTTGACCCTGCAATTTGCCCAGAAGATTCGTCCTTCTGCCTTACATGTGAGAGAGAGAAGATCTGCCCAATAGTTGTATGAACCAATGAGAGAAGGAGAGAGAAGAAATGTGTGATGATGATGATGCCAAATGAGGCGAAAGGTCAATTTATACAAGTCGTTGAGGGTGAACTCACATATCTCTTGGGCTTCATGAGCCTACATGATGATGTGGCCGACCTGAACAAATTGCACGTGTGGTCATAAATTCAAAAACACACTTCTGCTTGTCCAAATTAGATGATCTTTATATCAATTTTGGTCCTCTCGAAAAGAGGAATTTAATGCAAACATCATCTCCATCAAACGAGCTATCCTATGGTGGAATTCGGCCCTAGTTGCCAATTTTAACACTTACAAGCAAGCGTTTCATTTTTGGCTACATTTCAATTGGTCTAGTTTCATTTACTTAGCATTTTGGCTCACATGACTTACTGATACATGCTTCATGTCACTTGTGTTTAATTATATTGGTATTTCTTTTGAAGCAATTTACTTGGAACATACTTGCAAATGTTGGGTCATTTATGAAGCTTATATTTACATGCCATTTATTTGTGTAAAGGTTGTGAGTAATGTTGGGGATAATTGAAGTCATTAGTGCAATTTTGTTTTGAGCAATTGATTCATTTACTTTGAGGCATTTGTACCTTCCTTTACAAGCACTAATAACGTCTAAAGCATCCCATTTAGGCATTTTAGTTTTAGATCTTGTGTATTTAAAATCTACCTTCAAGCATAAGCTTGGTTGTATAGAAATAATAGGGAAAAGATCTTCCTTAAAAGTTGTTCCAATTCATATGGACTAAGGTAAAGTGTGTGACCCTGCAGTTATGAAGGTGGCTTTGTCTCCTTGTAGGAACAAAGACACACATGGCTTGTAAGGATTAGGGGAAGGGTATCGTTAACGGAGACAAGTGCTTCCTCAACCTTTCTTCCTTGCAGTTACCCTAATCTTTACCCTTTGGTAAGAGGTTGAAGGGAGATTCTCTCACCTAGAATAGGCATTTAGTTTAAAAATTTACTAAGATAATTGCATCTCATCTTTTAGCTAAGTTGCATATCATTCTAACTCATTTATTTTAAAACATTTTCCAATTTATTTGTAAGTTTACTTTTCTCATGTACTTGTCTTGGTGAATAGCCTCACTATCCATTGAAGTTATCATCTTTGTTGTTGAGTATCTCATTTAGCAAGTACAACATTTTCTTTTGCAAGTAATACTTTGGTTCATTTAATTTCATTTGTAAGTCATTGTCCCTTAAATTCGCTACTATACATGCTTATGATCATGAATGATAGTATATTTATTTGAGCATCTCTTCAAAGTGCAATTTGTATCTTGCAATTGATATTTTTCATCTAATATTGATTTGTTTTGTAGGACTACTTGTTATTTCATTTTGAATATTTATTTGAGCAAGTCTTTACTATTTCTCTCAAGCAATTATTAAGGCATTGGTTTACATGTTTATCTCTTGAATGTTGGGATTGATTATTAAATTGATATCTTACATTGCTCGTTATATTCACTAAGCTTGCTTATAATTTTTTGAAATATTTCCATTAACTCAAGATCTCCTAGAAAGTCACATAATTTCATCTAAATGTTCATTAGGGACCACCCCCATTAGATTTAACTAGGAGAAAGATTTAACGAAGAGAGTTGGGAATAGGTGACAACCCCATCTCTTAGGGTGTTACCAAGTCACACCTTGTGGGATTGATGATTTTTCCCACACTAACCCAGGTGTGCAAGCAAGGCGACAACATGTACGAATATGCATGTTTTCATATCTTTTGCAACTTTATAATAAACACTTCTGAGACGCTTTGCTTTCAAAGATTTTTGGAAAAGCACACTTTCGATGCTTTGCTTCCAAAAAATGTCCCCGCTTCGTCCACCCTTTGTGCAACATTGGCTATTGCACTTATCGTGGCACAAATTTCTGTGTTAAAACTTAAGCCCAAGGGCTTCCTTGTTTCTCTTTGCCATAAGCTTTGCTAGTCCTTGATCCTTTATGATTTTCGTTGGTTTTATTTCGAGATTCTCTCCACACCCAGACTCTAGACCCAGACAAAGATTCCCTCTACACCAAGTCATCCCTCAATCCTTCTTGCAGATGATAACCCTTCCAAAGCAACTTCGACCTAGCAGGATCAACAACAACTTCAACGTAGTAGCAATTTCGACCCAACAGATGTAGCAGCAACAACTTCGACCAAACTTGGAAGACTTCGATCTCCCTTGATACACCTCAGAATTGAGTGATATTTGTCCCAAAATTTTGAGATTGAGGCTGTCTATCTTCCTCCAGAAACTCACACTTCTTTCCATCTCATTTTCAAGCCCTTAAACAATTTCCCACTTTTCCAACCTTTAGCTTCAGAGATCGAACTATGTGATAGAGAATGAGATGCTCCAAATGAATTCGAACTCCTTGTATTTATAGTCCTTGTGTGAGGTAGAATTTGTCTTGAGGCCGACTTGGTGTGGAGGAGACTAAATTCATTTTTGACTCAAAAATAATTTTTTTACATGATCCGAAAGCCCAAGAAGGGTCTCTTTAAATGTACAATGACTCTAATGACTCTAAAGCCTTGGATGAAAATCCCTTGTTGAACTGCCCCTCGCTGCAATTGATCACTAATTCTATTTCCTCAGCAAATCTTGCCCCATAAAATCGAATTCTTGATCTCTCTTGGTGTATTTCCAACTGACCCTCAAGCCTCCTCTTATACTTTTCCTGTTGACGATTCAATGGCCGAGATTAAGTCCCTAATCAACGGCTAAGATTAGATTTGGTTTGATCCTCATCATTTAGAACTTTCTCACCCATTTTATTTTAATACGCATTAATATTTTATTTTTCCTAAATTTAGACTTAGGAACCCCATTAAAAATATTAATTATTTTAATATCTTTCCATCTGGGTGGAATTTTCCCAAACGATTTCTGGGTCTTGGAGATTTTATGTGCCTTAGCCTCTCCACCAATTTTCATGGCTAGAGTACATCTGATGCTACCAAAAATCAACACTCCCTCTTAGCAAGGAATGTGCTCTAGTAATGCTCCACCACTTAAACATCACACGGATCCTTCACATCGGTACCTATGCTGATGCTTGGCCTGCTGCCTCACATCCTCTGCACTACTGCTCCCTGTATTGCTGCCCGTGACACTGCCACTGCTACATTTGTATTGCAACTCCCTCTCAATATGTTGTCCATGCTGCCCCTAGCACTGTCACTACTGACTGTTGCACTGCAACTTAGTTACCGAGAAGTAGGTAACTGATTCCCCCAAATATTGACATCCCAGATAGTCTGGAAGCCTCGTGATGCTGAAATTGCCTCTGCTGCTAACCCGTGCTCCCTTTGTTTCCACTGCGCTGCTGCAAACACCTTTGTGCCTCTCACACTGCTGCAACCTCTGCTACACTGCTATAGACTTCTGCACTCTAGCCTTGCCTTGTTGTTCCATCACACTTTGCTCCACCCGACATCTGTCATCATGCTACTGTCGTTAAGGGCTCTCGTAGCCGGATGTGATCCAAGGGTTTGGGCAACTCAAGGATCTTGCAGCTAGTATGTAGTCCTCTTGACTACAACTCGATGTCACCCAACCTCTTCTGTAGAGGTCATGAGCACTCATGGCACAATCGTCATCAATCTCGACCTCTTTCTCTGCCTTAACTGGAGTTGCCTTTGAATAAGAAGCATCTCCCTTGTTTTTCTTCCTGGGACATTGGGATGCATAATTTCCCATCTCCCCACAATGGAAGCACTTAACCTGGGAGATGTCCTTCTTCTTCCTCTTCTCTTGCTGTCCCACAGATGCTAGAGCTGCATCCTCCTCTTTCTTGATTCGACCTCCCTTGCCACTACTCCCCGCCTTAGTCATCCTCCTGATCTCTTCTTGGTGAAGAGCTTCCCACATCTCTTCCCAACTGGGAAGAGTAGCCCTGCCCAAAATAGTTTGGACAAATGTCTCCCACTCCTTGCAAACTGTGTTGAACCTACTGTCTACACCTACCTATAAGTTAGTGAGAAAATCCTTCAACCCCACAAGGTGTGGTTGGTGGCAAGGAACTTAGAGAAGGGGCTATCACACTAATCCCGTCTCTCTCCGTTTGAACTATCTCCTAGGTTAGCTAAGGGGGTTGGCCCCTAATGAAAAGTTAAGTTAAAAGATGTGGGTTTCTAGGAGAATGTTATAGTGAAAATGGATTACTTTTAAGGATTTATGAGCAAATATGAAGTGAACAACTTGAAATAACAATGCCAATCAGTAATATGACAAAAACCATGAAACTTGTGCCTTATAGGGAATTTGCTCAACAATTTAAAGATATATTTGCTCAAAGTAAAATGTGATGCTCTCAAAAGAGAAAGCAAAGTAACCCTAAAATGTAAAAAAAAATTGTTAGCACAAGATATGTAAGATACAAAATGTTTTGGGATAATACTATTTATAAATCAAAACGTGTGAAATGTATCCTGCCAAAACCCAAAAATTAGTAATTAACTTGGAAATGCAAAAAAAAGGAAGCGCTAAACCAAAACATCAATATGCAATTAGACTTGAAGCATGAAAAGAAAGCACTTGTTTGAAATGATTACAATACTTGCTTTTGGAATAGACTTTACATATGAAAACTCAAACCATCAAGAGACAAGTAAAGTAAATGTAATGGAAAGTGCTCTTGGTTAATTTTATTAATTGTTTCTACAACAAGATTGCAATTTAACTTTTCAATCCTCAGACCTCACCCTCGCTCAAAGATATGGATCTCACAGTGAGGAGTCAATAGAGGAGTAGAAGATCCCTAAGACGCCAACCAACTTATGTTGGAGGTAAAATTTTAATGAGGCTTGGGGCCGTCCTATGTTAAAATGCCTAGATGAAATGCATGTAAGTGTTTTTCCCAAAATAAAATAATGCTACATGCAAATGTTTCAAAGAGATTGGTTTGCAATGCTTGAAAATGAAATAGTGTTCAACATAAGTTGCAATTATAATTTCAATTGGAGGAATAAAATTAGCTTACAAGTATTGCATGTGTCTCATCAATGAATTAAAATGATACAAGTAATTTGCTTGAAAGTAAAATTTGTTTCAAATGGACAATGACAATAAATTGCTCCAATATTCAAGATAAAAATGTAGCATAAAAATGAAGCACGTATTCAAGTGCTCATGAAACAATTTACCAAGTTAAATGGCAACGAATCTAAGATTGTTAATAATATAAAATGCTTGCATGTAAATGATGAATTACCCAAAGTAAAGTGTAAGCTTGTAGCTCCAAACAACAATGAGATAGAAAATGCAAAGCTCAAATGAAATTGTAACAAACTTTAACTTAAAAATGAAATGTGATAGTGAGGTTGTGTTAATTCCTAATTAAAGCATGCAAGTGAATGAAGCATGAAAGCTTAAACCATGCAAATGTCAATCCACCCGAGAGAAGCTTCCCTCTAAATGGAGAGATAGGATACCATGGGAGAAATCCCAAGCTCCCACAAGCAAATTAGATTTTTTATTAATATTACAATGAGAAGAGGGCCCTTCAAAGTTCTCAACTAAACTTCAAGGAGAGTCCTCACAATAATTGCCTGAAACTTGGACACTAGACCTCTTTTTTTGGAGAAAGTAGTGACAAGGTCTCACAAAACTTATGCAAGGGAAACAAGGTGTGAGTTTCTTCCAATTGCCCACGACTTAGAGAGGAAAATGGACAACCCTCTAGTGTTCTCAACTTGGCCAAAATAAGCCTCAAAAGGGCTCACAACATCCTTGGAAATCGAATCCCCAACATTTGCCAAAGGTCTCGCAATTACTTGTTAGATGTTGCAGGAGGTTGCTCTTCAAAATCTGCCACACAAGAGTTAGCAAACAATCCAAACAATGACTGCAAATAAGTGAAGTATTAGTAAAAAATCAACAAGATAAATGTACAATTATAATTTACAAAAGGCTAAGCTAAAGAGTGAGAGTAAACTCTCGTCTTTTCTTAGCTATCTTCAAGCTCTTATATAACAAATGAAAGAAATGAAATACAATGTTTTTTTCAAAGAGATTTAAATTTAGAAGTGCTTGGCTTGTGTACAAGCTATATGCCAAAAACACTGTAAAACCACTTTGTAAAATAAGACTATGAAGGCTCAAAGAACAAATGAGAGTTCTTTTAAGAATGTATCAAAAGTGGGTTGGTCTCTCCAAAGACTTCGCGTCACGCTTGATTCTGTGATCCCAACAAAATGTTCCCTCTACACAACTTCAAACAAGAATTAGTTCCATATAGATTTAGCAATAAACAATGATAAGAAATCCTAGAGATTTAGTTAAAACCAATTAGAACATTCTACACCTAGAGCATACTTCTAAATCAAATGTCAATGCAAGATAACTCTACATTAACAAATCTACAAGAGCATATGGAAAAAAGTTAGATCAAAGTACGAGTAAAAGGAATCATACCAGTGATCAACAATTCATTACACTCCCAAAGGAGGAACACCTCATGAATGAAACCCCAAAGTCTTTATTCATATTTTGAAAGTGTACAAGGCACCAGTGCTTCTGCAAGCACAATAGTTGGTAACAATATGATACAAATGAGAGCTCAAGGCTCTATTATATAGAACTATGGAAGCCAATCCCAATGTAGAAGTGATTAAACAAGTGACATGAGGTGACAATCCTAAAGAGGAATTCGAATTTGTTGAATGGAGCTCCAATGCCAAGTGTAAAAATCGAATTCTAGCAAATGAACACCATTTTCTTCTTCTCTTACGTGCCAAATTCGAATTTTATGATGGAATGACAAGTGTATATGGGTGGTAACCCATGTGGGAACAATTTCCCACAAAAATCTCCACCAAATATTCACCAAAATCCTCTCAAATGTGCATTAACTTCATAAATTCGAATTTCCAAGCAATCAACTTTCTCATTTAATGCTAAAAATTCGATTTTATTTGAGCACATGTCATTTCCTTGATTTTAGGAGTCACATCACCTTGGGACTTCACTTTAACTACTCCATAATTTTCCACCTCATTTCCACAACATTTAGCATGTGTGGATATTTATTTTTCTCCATTTACTTAATTTATGGCTTAAGTAATTGCCATAGTTTCCACTAAACTTAGAAAAAGTGGATTTTGAGGGTTCAAAACATTTTTTAAACTCCTCAAAGTGTGTAATAATAGAAAGTTGAGGGTGAGAGGTGCAAATTTCATTACTTATATCCCATGCAACCTTTTAAGACATCACTTATTACATTACAAATACAATTTTATTAGCAATTTTCGCAGTGCGGAAATCTAAAAATTAAAAAAATGACTACCTAGACCTAACCAAATTCCACGAATTTTTTTGTGTGATCTAGTATGGTAATATAGATCAACTCTAGACACTAAGATGTCTTAGGGGCACAACCTTCAAACTATCATCCAGACTTTGGGGTAGCGAGTGAAAAAAGCCATAAAATTATCCGCCTCTGAAAAAGAAGGGATAATTAACTAGATAAAAAAAACACTCCAAGGTGTACTCGTTTGCTGATCGAGTCCCAACATCCTAGTATTGTTACAGACTCAAAACTCATCATTTCTAGTATCACTTATTACAATTCCCCGTAGGGTGTGGAATCTGGGTACAAGAAAGATGATGAGAAAAGAGAAGTAGAGTTTAAAAAACTCTGTTGACTAATGATATCTGATGGTACAAGTGTACTCTGGATCATCCTTGGGCATGGAGTCTTTCATATAATCATCAGGGGCCACTCCAGTTGTCAACAAACTACATTCAGGGCAGTCCTGACCGTAAACTCTGGATTTGGTGTAGACCCCACAGAAGTAAGCTTCTTACAAATCTCCTGCAACCTGAGAAGGAACAAATCTATTTGCTCTCCCTTCTACACATGATATGACCACAACTGATTCTCCAATAGCATCTTCCTCTGCACGGAAGAGCCCTGGTATAAGGTGGTCAACGCTTCCCACATCTCCCTTGTTGTATTCTTTTTAGCGATATGCGATCTGACATGATCTTTGACCCGTCTAGGATCAAGCATTTTTGCCTTCGCCTCGGCCTCCTCATGCTTCTCATTAGCATTCGGGTCAATTGGGACAACAATGGGTTTCAGGGCGAAGCCCTTGATGCAATGTCTGTCTAAGATTGCCAGGATCCTGGCCTTCTAGATGACAAAGTTGGAAGCCCCGTCCAACCTGTCCTTATCCCTTAATCCGTTCATTGCCATTTCAGCTCCTCTTCTGGACTCCCTCTAAGTCTCGACTCCTCTCTTGGAAATCTCCCTCTAAGTCTTGATTTCCCTTCTGGAAATCCTCTGGCCAATTGTCGAACCGCTCCTCTCCAATCCTCCTTGCAATTGCAACTTGGATCTTGATTCTTTGGCTAGAAATCCGTCGAGGTAGTGACTCCCTCTACCTTAGTCCTACCTCCTTAAACATTGTTCTACTTTGATAGAAACAACGTCCCACCAGCGCCTCAAATCACAATCTGCCCACAGCTCCCCAAACTCTGACAACTGAAGAAACTGAGCCCTTCTGGCTCTGCACAGTCTCAGCAAAGGCTGATTCTGCTCCTCCTGGCCACAACGTCAATCCTTCCTGGCTGAGAAAGATGACCGGGCACTATCTAGGTCTGATCTGCCCTTCTCTGCCTCTGTGCTAGCCCTCCTCCTGGCTCCAAATGATGATGCAGGGTCTGTGTCACTTCTTCTCTTGTTGCTTCTGCTCTGGAACAACACTGTCTCGTGGGACAGCTACTACTGCTACAAATTTTAGATTTCCACTAGTGCCTTCAGTCCTCCTGTGATCTGCAATGCTCTTATACCATGTGAAAATTTCTAAGTCTGACAAATCAAAAATCCCTACTGCATTATTTGGTTTATTATCTTCTACTTGTTCTTTCCATTAACAAGTTATTTATTAATATAAATACCGAAATAGACACAGATGCAACCTTCAGACGTATACAGATCAACCACTGAAATAACTGAGACAACACAAGGGACACCGTCATTTTTGGACAATCGTCCCTGGAAAAACCCAATGCGGGAAAACCCAATGTGGGAAAACCGGTGCAATAGATATGAGGGTTTTATTATTATGCAAATTTCTGAATACAGCTAGGGTGCTAGAAATGGCTCACCCAATAGAGAATGTCCTCGATAGTAGTACCTCTATTTGGAGACAGATATTCCGGCAAGTCAGCAACCAAATGATCAACCCCGCAGTGACTCTGACTGTTCCTTATGTTGGACAGTGAAAGCTGCTCCAAGCACTTCCTTGGAACTGCATCACTCTCTCCTGATTGATCTGCTCTCAGTCTGACCCACAGAATCTCCCTCGCGTTGCCTCTGAAGCCCTCTGCGTCAGCATCTATGGCTTCTACGTCATCCTCTATGGCCCTTTGCATCTTTTGCGCTGCCTCCTTAGACCTCTACGTTAGCCCTTCTTGGGCCTACACTGTCTCTCCCGACACTTTACTGCGTCTCTGGTATGTATTCTTCAACCTTGGATGAAAATCCCTTGCTGAACTGCCCCTCACTGCAACTGATCACTAACTTGATTTCCTCAGCAAAACTCGCCCCAGAAAGTCGAATTCATGATCTCTCTTGGTGTATCTCCAATTGATTCTCAAGCCTCCTCTTATACTTTTCCTGTTGACGATTCAACAGCAGAGATTAAGTCCCTAATCAACAACTAAGATTAGATTTGGCTTGATCCTCGTTATTGAGAACTTTCCCACCCATTTTATATTAATACACATTAATATTTTAATTTTCCTAAGTTTAGCCTTAGGAACCCCATTAAAAATATTAATTATTTTAATATCTCTCCATCCGGGTGGAATTTCCCCAAAAGATTTCTAAGTCTTGGAGATCCTATGTGCCTTAGCCTCTCCACCAATTTTCATGGCTAGAGCACATCTGATGCTACCACAAATCAACACCAAACCCTAAAGATCTAGGGTTTCAATACAAAACATAACCAACCCTAAATTGCCAATAGGTTTGAGACTTCAGACATAATAATTCAACCCTATTGAGTTAGGGTTTCCATAACCATACGAAAACCCCAAACATGACTTCATTAAAACATCAGAGATTTTCTTTCAACAATAACCTTAAGTAGATTAGGGTTTCATACATAATTATTGACATCCCCTTAAGTTAGGGTTTTCATAATGAACCTTTCTAGGGTTCCACAAGAGCAATCAAAGATAAGAGGAGGGTAGATTTATCTAATGATGAATCACCCAATCAAGAATCTTTAAGATTCATGAATATGGAGAGAGAAAACCTTGTCTCTCAACAAACCTTGTAATTCCAATGCTTTGTCGTATGAGTGTTTTTGCGTTTGTTGATTTGGGGTAGCATCAGATGTGCTCTAGCCATGAAAATTGGTGGAGAGGCTAAAGCACATGAGATCTCCAAGTCTTAGAAATGGTTTGGGGAAATTTTGTCCGGTGAAGGAGATATTAAAATAATTAATATTTTTAATGGGTCCCTAAGTCTAAACTTAGAAAATAAAAATATTAATGGGTATCAATATAAAACTGGGTTAGAAGGTTCTAAATGACATGGATCAAGCCAAATCTAATCTTAGCCATTGATTAGAGATGCAATCTCGGTTGTTGAAGACTCAATAGAAAAAGTATAAGAAGAGGCTTGAGGGTCAGTTGGAGATACACCAAGATTGATCAGTCAGTTCGATTTTCTAAAGTGGGGTTTGCTAAGAGAAATCTAATCAGTGATCAGAGTTGTAGTGAGGGGCAATGAGTGCATAACAGAGAGGCAAAGATAGTGTTGGAAGACCATCGCAGAGGTAGAGAGGCAGATGTAGAGCCAATAGAAGCTACACAGAGGGCTAGAGTGGCTGCGTAGAGGGCTTGCGTGAGTGACGTAGTGGCTGCAGAAATGACGCAGAGGGCCAGAGAGCCTGCGCAGAGCGTCAAAAGGATGACACAGAGGGTTTCAGGTTGACGCAGAGGCCACGGGGGCTGACGCAATGCCTCAGAGGCTTTGGAGAGTTTTCGTGGAGCAGACTTGCCGAATATTTGCTTTCGAAGAGAGGTATTACTGCCAGATTAATTTCTCTGTCGGTTGAGCTAGTTTGGCACCCAGTTGTGCTCAAGAAAAACTGCTTAATAATAAAACCCTTAGAACTGCTGCACCAATTTCCCAAGTTGGGTTTTTCCAGGGACAATTTTCCCAAAAATAACGGCGTCCCTTGTGTGTTTGTCTATTTCTTTCAGTTGTTGATCTGTAGATGGTTGAGACTGCACTTGTGTTATTTTCAGTATTTATATGGTTAAATAACTTGTTAAGTAATTAAACAAGTAGGTGAAATAAATCAGATAGTGCAGGAAAATTTCTAACGAGTAAGACTTAGAAATTTCAACATGGTATCAGAGCATTGCAGATCACAGGAGAGCTGAAGGTGCCAGCGGAATCAAAGAATTTGTAGCAGAAACAACTGTACTGAGTGACAGAAGTTGTTCCTAGGCAAAAAGCAGCAGAGAAGGGTTGATGCAGAGGGCATGCGTCATCAGTTTGACCCAGAGAGAGGCCAATGCAGAGGTAGGAGAAGGCAGAAGAGTCTTACAAAGAGCCACGCAGAGACCAGGAGGGTTGACGCAGTTGGCCAAGGGAGAAAATCAACCTTCCCGGGATTGCGCAGAGCCTAGAGGCTCAGTCCTTCAGTTGCTGGGGCATTTGAAGTTGTGGGCAGATTCTGGGGAGTGAAGCTGGTGGGTTGTTGTTGTTGCCAAGACAAAACAATACCTAACAGGGCAAAACCAAGGTAGAGGGAGTCACTCCCTAGGCGGATTTCTAGCCAAGAAATCCAGATCAATGTTGTAGGTGCATAGGAGATCGAAGAGGTGTGATTCGATGGTTGGCAAGCAGATTTGCAGGAGGGAAATCGAGACTCAGAGGGAGTCTAGCAGAGAACTTCCAGGAGGGAAGTAGTGACTCAGAGGGAGTCAAAGGGAGAACTTCCAGGAGGGAAGTCGAGACTCAGAGGAGTCGAAAAGAAGAGCAGAGAGATGGCCATGAATGGATTAAGGGATCAGGACAGGTTGGATGGTGCGTCCAACTTTGTCATTTGGAAGGCCAGGCTCTTGTCCGTTTTAGATAGACATTGCATCAAGGCCTTTGCCTTGAGAACCGTGGCTATCCCAATCGACCCAACTGACAATGAAAGGTATGAGGATGTGATGCCCAAGGCGAAATGCATAATCCTTGATGGAGTCAAGGATCATGTGGTCCAACATATTGCTGAGAAGGAGACGACAAAGGAAATGTGGGATACGTTGAAGACATTGTATCAAGGCACTTCCCTGCAAAGGAAGATGCTACTGGAGAATTAGTTGTAGTCGTACTGAATGCAGAATGGAGAGCAGGTAGATCACTTCCTCAGTAGGTTGCAGGAGATCCGTGACCAACTGACTTCCATAGGGGCACGTCGGATCAGGAGTTGATGGTGAGGACCGCCCTAAACGCAGTCTCCGAGGAGTGGGAGGCATACGTCCAAAGCATTTTGGGCAGAGCAAATCTTCCATATTGGGAAGAATTGTGGGCAGGTCTTCTCCATGAAGAGATCAGGCGGCTGACCAAGACGGGAAGTAGCAGCCAAGGAACTCGGGTCAAGAAAGAGGAGGAAGAGGATGCAACTCTGGCATTGTCGGGGAAGCAGGAGAGGAGGAAGAAAAATGACCTCTCCAAGATAAAGTGCTTCAACTATGGGGAACTCGGGCATTATGTGAATCAGTGTCCGAGGAAGAAGAATAAGGGAGAGGCATCTGACTCCAAGGTAGAGGATGATAACGATTGTGCCATGAGTGCTCATGTACCTCTAGAGAAGAGGTGGGGAGATATCAAGTTGTAGTCAAGAGGACTACAGGCGATGAGGGGCAGGATCTTTCAGGTCCCCAAACTCTTGGATCATATTTGGCTACGGGAGCCCCGAAGTGAGAGTAGTAGGATGGCGGATGTCGGTAGAAACGGATGCAGATGGGGCAACAGAGAGTGCTAAAAGTGCAGTAGTCGCAAGCAACGCAAAGAGGCTGCAACACTGCGAGATGCACAAAGGAAGTTGCAGCAGTGCAAGATGGCACAGAGAGGTTTGCAGCAATGCGAGAGGCACAAAGTTGTTGTAGCAGTGCAGAGGTAGCAGAGGGAGCACATGATAGCGGCAGAGAGAGCTTCAACATCGGGAGGGTTTCTATCCTAACAAGGATGTTAGTAGTTGGGTGGATCAGTTACTTACTTCTCAGTAATTGAGTTGCAGTGCAGTAGGAGTAGTAGTAGCACGATGCAACATGATGAGAGTGAACTGAAGTGCATATACAGTGTTGGGAGAAGGGACCAACAACAGCACGGATGCAGAGGGAGCTAACAATGGCAGAGCCATGGGCAGTAGTATAGGATGTAGCAGTGCAGAGGATGTTGGGTGGGGAGGCCTAGCGTCAACACAGGTATCGGTGCCGTATAATCATGGTGATGCTCATTGTGGACTATTAGTAGAGCACAGTCCTCGCTAAGAGGGAGTGTTGATTTGGGGTAGCATCAGATGTGCTCTAGCCATGAAAATTGGTGGAGAGGCTAAAGCACATGAGATCTCCAAGACCCAAAAATGGGTTGGGGAAATTCTGCCCAGTGAAGGAGATATTAAAATAATTAATATTTTTAATGGGTTCCTAAGTCTAAACTTAGGAAAATAAAAATATTAATGGGTATTAATATAAAACTGGGCTACAAGGTTCTAAATGACATGGATCAAGCCAAATCTAATCTTAGCCGTTGATTAGAGATGTAATCTCGACTGTTGAAGACTCAACAGAAAAAGTATAAGAGGAGGCTTAAGGGTCAGTTGGAGATACACCAAGATTGATCAGTTAGTTCGATTTTCTGGAGTGGTGGGGTTTGCTAAGAGAAATTGAACCAGTGATCAGAGTTGCAGTGAGGGGCAGTGAGTGCATAGCAGAGAGGCAAAGATAGCGTCGGAAGACCAGCGCAGAGGCAGACGTAGAGCCAGCAGAAGCTATGCAGAGGGCTAGAGGGCCTGCGTGAGTGACGCAGAGGGCCAGAGAGCCTATGTAGGGCATCAGAGGGCTGGCGCAAAGGGTTTCAGGTTGACGCAGAGCCCAGGAGGCCTGACACCGTGGCTCAGAGAGGCGTTGGAGAGTTTTCATGGAGCAGACTTGCTGAATATTTGATTCCGAAGAGAGGTATTACTGCCAGATTAATTTTTCTGTCGGGTGAGCCAGTTTGGCACCTAGTTGTACTCAAGAAAAGCTGCTTAATAATAAAACCATCAGAACTGCTGCACCGGTTTTCCCAAGTTGGGTTTTTCCAGGGACGATTGTCCAAAAATAACGGTGTCCCTTGTGTGTTTGTCTATTTCTTTCAGTGGTTGATCTGTAGATGGTTGAGACTGCACTTGTGTTTATTTTCAGTATTTATATGGTTAAATAACTTGTTAAGTAATTAAACAAATAGGTGAAATAAACCAGATAGTGCAGGAAAATTTCTAACGGGGTAGACTTAGAAATTTCAACATGGTATTAGAACGTTGCAGATCACAGGAGAGTTGAAGGTGCTAGCTGAATCAAAGAATTTGCAGCAGAAACAACTGTCTTGAGTGACAAAAGTTGTTCCTAGGCAGAAAGCAGCAGAGAAGGGTTGACGCAGAGGGCCTGCATCATCAGTTTGAGCCAGAGAGAGGCCAGTGCAGAGGCAAAAGAAGGCAGAAAAGTCTCACGAAGAGCTACGCAGAGATCAGGAGGGTTGATGCAATTGGCCACTAGAGCAAATCAGCCTTCTCGAGATTGTGCAGAGCCTAGAGGCTCAGTCCTTCAGTTGTTGGGGCATAGGAAGCTGTAAGCAGATTGCGGGGAGTGAAGCTGGTGGGCTGTTGTTGCTGCCGAGACAAAATAGTACCTGATGGGGCAAAACCAAGGTAGAGGGAGTCGTTACCTACGTGGATTTCTAGCCAATAAATCCATATCAGTGTTATAGGTGCATAGGAGATCAAAGAGGTGCGAATCGACGTTGGCAGGGGGATTTCTAGGCGGGAAATCGAGACTCAGAGCCTAGAGGGAGTCTAGCAGAGAACTTCTAGGAGGGAAGTAGTGACTCAAAGGGAGTCGAAGAGAGAACTTCCAGGTGGGAAGTCGAGACTCAGAGGAGTCGAAAAGAAGAGCAGAGAGATGGACATGAATGGACTGAGGGATCAGGACAGGTTGGACGGGGTTCCAACTTTGTCATCTGGAAGGCCAAGATCCTGTTCGTTCTAGATAGACATCGCATCAAGGCCATCGCCGTGAGAACCTTTGGGTATCCTAGTCGACCTAGCTGGCAATGAAAGGTATGAGGATGCAATGGCCAAACCGAAATGCATAATTCTTTATGGAGTCAAGGATCATGTGGTCCAGCATATTGCCGAGAAGGAGACAACAAAGGAAATGTGGGATACCTTGAAGACATTGTATCAAGTCACTTTCGTGCAGAGGAAGATGCTATTGGAAAATTAGCTGCGGTCATACCAGATGCAGAAGGGGGAGAAGGTAGATCACTTCCTTAGTAGGTTGCAGGAGATCCGGGACCAACTGAATTCCATAGAGGCCACGCCGGATCAGGAGTTGATGGTGAGGACCGCCCTAAACGCAGTCTCCGAGGAGTGGGAGACATTCGTCCAGAGCATCCTGGATAGAGCGAATCTTCCAGATTGGGAAGAATTGTGGGTAGCTCTTCGCTAAGAAGAGATCAAACGACTGACCAAGACGGGACGTAGCAGCAAAGGAGCCCGGGTGAAGAAAGAGGAGGAAGAGGATGTAATTCTGATATCTGCGGGGAAGCAGGAGAAGAGGAAGAAAAAGGACCTCTCCAAGATAAAGTGCTTCAATTGTGGGGAAATGGGGCATTATGCGAACCAGTGTCCAAGGAAGAAGAATAAGGGAGAGATATTTGACAAGGCAGCAGCAATGAAGGTGGAAAAGGAGGTAGAGGATGATGACGATTGTGCCATGAGTGCTCATGTACCTCTAGAGAAGAGGTGGGGAGACATCGAGCTGTAGTCAGGAGGACTACAGGCGATGAGGGGCGGGATCCTTCAGGTACCCACACTCTTGGATCATACCTGGCTACAGGAGCCCCGAAGTGAGAGTAGCAGGATGGCGGATGTCGGTAGAAACAGATGCGGGTGGAGCGGCAGAGAGTGCTAGAAGTGCAGTAGTCGCAGGTAGCGCAGAGAGGCTGCAACAAGTGCGAGAGGCACAAAGGAGGTTGCAGTAGTGCAGGATGGCACATAGAGGTTTGCAACAGTGCGAGAGGCACAAAGTTGTTGTAGCAGCGCAGAGGCAGCAGAGGGAGCACATGATAGCGACAAAGAGAGCTTCAACATTAGGAGGGTTTCTATCCTGACAAGGATATCAGTAGTTGGGTGGATCAGTTATTTACTTCTCAGTAGCTGAATTGCAGTGCAGGAGTAGCAGTGGCACGATACAGTATGATGAGAGTGAACTGAAGTGCAGATGCAATGTTGGGAGAAAGGACCAGCAGTAGCACGGATGCACAGGGAGCTGCCGTACAGATGTAGCAATGGCAGAGCCATGGGCAGTAGTACAGGATGCAACAGTGCAGAGGATGTTGGGTGGGGAGGCCTAGCATCAACACAGGTATCGGTGCTGTATAATCAGGGTGATGCTCAATGTGGAGTATTTCTAGAGCACGGTCCTCGCTAAGAGGGAGTGATGATTTGGGGTAGCATCGAATGTGCTCTAGCCATGAAAATTGGTGGAGAGGCTAAAGCACATGAGATCTCCAAGACCCAAAAATGGTTTGGGGAAATTCTGCCCGGTGAAGGAGATATTAAAATAATTAATTTTTTTAATGGGTTCCTAAGTCTAAACTTAGGAAAATAAAAATATTAATGGGTATTAATATAAAACTAGGTTAGAAGGTTCTAAATTACATGGATCAAGACAAATCTAATCTTAGCCGTTGATTAGAGATGTAATCTCGTCTGTTGAAGACTCAACAGAAAAAGTATAAGAGGAGGCTTGAGGGTTAGTGGGAGATACACCAAGATTGATCAGTCAATTCGATTTTCTAGAGCGGGGTTTGCTAAGAGAAATTGAACCAGTGATCAGAGTTGCAACAAGGGGCAGTGAGTACATAGCAGAGAGGCAGAGATAGTGCTGGAAGACCAGCGCAGAGGCAGAGAGGCAGATGTAGAGCCAGCGGAAGCTACACAGAGGGCCAGAGGGCTTGCGTGAGTGACGTAGAGGCTGCATAAGTGACGCAGAGGACCAGAGAGCTTGCGTAGAGCATCAGAGGGCTGACACATAGGGTTTCAGGCTGACGTAGTGCCTTAGAGAGGCATTGGAGAGTTTTCGTGGAGCAGACTTGCCGAATATCTGCTTCCGAAGAGAGGTATCACTGCCAGATTGATTTCTCTGTCGGGTGAGCCAGTTTGGAACCCAGTTGTACTCAAGAAAAGCTGCCTTTGACCGCCTTTTGAGATAGGACTTTTTGGGGAAGGGACGTTTGTAGGGCCTGGAATTTTTATAATATTTGGCAGGAAGATCAGTGGTCCATCTTGATTTGAAAGAGTATTTTTTATACTTTTTCTTGTTGTGCTTGCATTGTTTATGGTAGCAAGATGCAGAAGTTATGCATTGGTGTCCTCTATTAAAAGTACCATATCCCATTCTGGCATTTTGCCAATATTCTTGCACAAAGATGGAGTAAACATCTTATTAAATCTTTTACAATCATTACAGACCCTTTTTTCTAGGCAATGCTCTTGGATTACCATATCTCTATGGTAGTCTGCCATAGCTAATGTCATACCCTGCAATTTGATGTCCTTATCTTTGAAGTTTGAAATATTGCTCTATTGCGTCTGGAAGTGCTCCTGGCAAGCTATGGATATAATACTTGATATATGTAGGATCATTAGCTTTCCCTGCTTGTATGAGTAATTTCTGCATATAGCAGAAGTATTCATGCTTAAGAGACAAATTTCCTAATCTCTGAGACATGAAAAGAGATTAAAGATGTTCTGCATCTGATCCTACCTGTTTGGATCCATAAAACTGTAAGCCTAAGGCTTCAAGCAGATCACTGTCAGCTCTAGGGGAATCTAGAAATTCATCTTTGGTTGTTTGGGGCAACCAACGCCACCATTCCCATGCAAGACCAGTAAATCCTGCAATAAGAAGATTAGCCACGTGCTTTGGAGTAATTGTACTATCTTCAGCTCGTTTTGCAATACTCCAATTTCCCAAAAGCTGCAAGGCTTCTTTAATCCCTTCTCTGCTTTGGCAGCCGATGTTAAGACTGGGATGCTCTGGCATCGTGGCTATTAGTCTATTTAATGCTCCAATTCCCAAATTTCGTATGTTTGTTATTCTTGATGTACTTGTGGAAGATTCTGCCATAGATTGCCTGAATGTTTCTGGTCCTTCAATTTCCAAGGCCAGAATATCTAAGTGGCTCTTTTTATTTGGCAGCAAAAGATCCCATTGGCTGACAGAATTTAAATCCTTACAAATACTGAAATAAAAATTTTCTGAAATCCCAAAAGCCCATTCTGGTTGTAAATCTGGTTCTATTTCACAAGCAAACAGATCAAGTGACTTTTGTCTTTTATGACCAGACTTAGTTTCTTCTTTTGTAATTCCTTGTCTGAATGGGTCAAAGGCAGCAAGATTCCTTATAGGCTTTTGAAATGACTTAGAGAGTTCTACGACTCTATAATAAATATTTTCCAGCTTGGAAAGCTGAATATTAAACTTTTCTATAGCCTTTTTTATTTCATCAGCATCACTTAAAACATGAGATAAGATGTCAAATTTTATCTGAATTTTTTTGCAATCCTTCTTTCTCAACTTGATTATCATATATTATTCAGAGAAGATCCTTATGGACATCATCTAAATTCTTTGCTGTTAAATTTGCTTGAAGATTTGAATAATTTATCAGTTTGCATTTATCTGACACACTTGATTCTGGTGAAGAGGATCTAACTGGCATATATTCTTGCTTGATTTTCCCATCAGATTGGTATTGGCGAAAAGGAGTTATTGGGAGATTTCTTCCTGGGATAAAAGAAGATTCTCCTGTTGGGAGCTTGACTGTTATTTCTGTATTTTCTCTGGGCAGTGACATGAGTCAGAAGTTGTGTTCTGTTATGGTCTCTTACATAACTTCTGTGATTAATTATTAAATAAGACCGCATTAAATGCCACTTATTATTAATGCTAAAACATTAACACCTAATGCTTAAATAAACACTGACTCCTAATAATAGCAAAAACACTATCATAACTTATGTAAGCATAGAGTGCCTCTATATGTTTATTGGAGTGTGATGTGGAACAGTCTCCACAATATTTGCTCAGTCTGTCATTCTACTTTAACAACATTGACAAATACCTGAGATTTTTCCATAGTCTTTCTCCAATGACCATGCTGATGTAATTCATTTAAAGAGCTATATTGTCTTGGACTCACGAGAGTTATTGAGCAATCCTCTTCCAAGTAGTGTATCATTACATATCTTTTGGAGCAGAAAGTTCTAACAGCATTATTCCAAGATTTTAGGAATTATACCTCAGAAGCAATTGTTTAGATTCTAGTCTTTCTTAAACTAAAAATTCTTTCACAATGAGCTTCATTTTGGAGGGCTTTGATTGAAGCAACAAGCAGAAAAAGAACCAAAATCCTCGTATAACATTGACAAATATCTGAGTTTTTTTCGTAGTATTTCTCCAATTACAATATGTTGATGGAATTCTTTGAAACAACTATATTGTTTTGGACTCTTACTAACGGTATCTTTTTCCAAATAGTGCACCATTACATACCTTTTCGAGCAGGAAATTCTAACAGCATTATTTCAAGATTTCGGAAATCATACCTCAGATGCAACTGTTTAGATTCTAGTCTTAAACCAAAAAATATTCCTTTACAATGAGCTTCATTTTGGAGGGCTTCAATGAAAGCAACAAGCATGAAAAGAACCAAAATCCTGGTATAAATTTGGCATTTGTTTGCTTCTGATGTATTTTACACTTTAACGGTTTAACTTGTCAATGTTGTGCATGCGTGAATATTATAAATCTGAATTCATACTGCCCTTAGCTTAAACTATATATGGCATATGTCACAGTTGATTTTTTTTGTTTCTACTGCAAGCACATGTGACACTTGCTTTCCAAATTGGTGTCCTCATTTGGGAGGTTTTACAATTTTTCAGTGGGAATTCAATTTTGTATCTTTCATTTGAATCTTATATGGTCTAAAAATGTATCTTCGGCTTGTTTTCAATTTGGTTGCAGATATTTGTGTTTCTCATGAGGAGGCACTGGACATTTTAAAGGTTGCATGGCGTACAAAAGGGATAGATGGGAACTCTCCCAAGGGTGGCAACCTTCTTGCTGGTAGAGAATCTCCTTGCCTCTTATAGTTTAGTATACAACCATTTAGGTTAGAAGCATTCATTATTCTTTTCCTTTAACCAGAAAGTACAGGAGTGTTGAGTATTTTATGCATAAGTTTATTTAGGTCTATACACAAATAATGTTTATATATGAATAATGCATTTTTTTCTCTCAAAACCAGTCTGCCACTATGTGATAGATTGTGGAGTACAGATCATACAAGGAGTGACTTGAAATGTTTATTTCTGGCTTCAGCAATCTCTCGTGTTGCACAATTTTAAGTAACATATACATAACAAAGAAACAGATTAGAAGAGCACAAGTATCTAACTAATTAGGGACAGATATGGGCACATTCAAATATGGCAGGAAAAATGGGCATGATTTAATGATGTAAGGTAAGATAAATTTATTAATGCCAATGAATCACAGCAAAGTTGGTCAATGGGATTCAAAAGTACAACTTTTGTGAATATACATTAGAAGTACCAATCCGATTCCTATCACATTACCAGTTAAACTCTCACCTGAGGTGCAAAGTATTTGCCAAGTGAAAACTCAAGTCGAACTTGGAAGAGTTAGCACTATCAACTTAGCACCTTCTGTTGAAGTGAGTGGTAGCTTTGGAAGGTCTTCTGCATAGGCTTGCTGTTTTCGCATGCAAAAGACAATATTTGCCTCTTCTAGGTGCTTGCTTGGTGGAGTAAGTGATTTATGTCTTCTTTCCTAAGTCTAACTTAGAAAAGTACAATAATTAAAGGAAATTAATTATTGTGGACTGTTGAGTCATTTTCCAAGGATAAATAATTTAATTATTTAAGCGAGTTAGAAATAATCTCAACCATTGTCTCCAAGATGGTTCAAGGGAGATTAAGGTTAGGGATTTGGACTTAATGAAGATTATAAAGTGTTAATTTTAGATAACAATGGTATGTTCTATGCTTTAGAGCAATCTACTTCAATTTTCTTATTAGCCCGATATCATTTTCCAGATTAGCAATCGCATTAACAATGATAGTAAATGCAAATAGAACATAAACAATAAGTAGAAGACAAGCCTAGACAAGAGGACACAATATTTGGTGGATGCCAGGGAAGAACCCTAATGTGGGGAAAATCGTTTGATAAAATCTTCTTATTATTCTTCAAAAGTTCAGCAGAGAGAGAGAGTATATACAAAATTTACTTACCCAATCACTGTCAAAACAATCCAGCCAAACAGCAGTCAACAAGATGCCCTAGCCAAAAAGTCAACACTGGTCAAACCAGCTGAAAATCTCCCCCAAATGAGCTCGGTCAAACCTAGTCAACTCGGCCTCCAAAATCAGTGAAAATCAACCCAAAACAGTCTTGAAAATCTTGGTCAAACTCAAGCAACACAGAGTCAATGCTGCAATCAAAAGTTTTGCGATCGATGCAGGGCAACCTGCTCCATTTGCCTCAGTTTTTGTGCCAGGAGTTGTGGCCTCAAAAGATTAGAATAACTGCCTGAAAACCACAGTCAAATTAAATGAGTTGACCCTTGGTCAATGCCCTTGCGAATAGCCCAAAAACAGTGTTGTGATTTCTCCCTGAAATTTTCGGTCAACCCAAGTCAACGTGAGAAGAGAGAAGAGCTGCTCCTTTGTTGTACGAACCAATGAGGAGACGAGAGAAATATGTGTTGAGTGATGATCCAAATGAGGAGAATGTCTCTCTTATTTATACAATTGGATGAGAGATGGAGACACATCTATTGGGGCATCATGAGCCTACATTAGACTTTTGGCGGACCTTGACAATTTGCACGTGTTAGAATTAAATTCAAAATCTCACTTCCGCTCATCCAAACAAGATGATCTTTAGATTAATTTTGCACCTCTCGGTAAGAGGAATCCAATAAAAATATCATCTACATCATATGTGCTGTCCAAGGTGGAGTTTGGCCCTAGTTGCTAATTTTAACACTCCCTCTCAACTAGGTAGAAATCCAACTGTCAAGTCATCTGCCAATCTGTACCATATCTGATAGTATATGATGTCTATATGCTAGAGCAATCATAGAATACGAGATTCCTCAACAATCAAATCCCTCCTTGGTTGACATGGTGGTATCCATCATGTGTACAAACAACTCACTCGGGAGCTTCCACAACTAGGCAGCTTCACACGAGATCATACCGTAGCTATATATTCGGTATCATCGGTGCTTATAACAACCGACTTCTGCTTCCTGTCATCCAGGATATCGAACAAAACCCAGAGAGAACCAACACTTGGAAGTGCTCTTGCCATCCTCCACATTGCTTGCCTAGTTAGTATTCGAATAATCATGCAACGTCACATTTCTGGCAGTGTATCTCAATCTATGAGAGATCGTGCCCTGAAGATATCTCAGAAGATCCTTGGCACCAGTCCAGTGAGGCTCAACCATTTATGAGCTCATCCTACTAACTGGAAGTCATATGTCTGGACGAAAGTTCACCAAGAACATCAACACGAATGATTTTATGAAACTCAGATGTATTTCCCAAATTTGGTTCGGCATCACTACCATATAACTTCTGAAAGTTAAGAATCAAGATCCTCGAGGTAGTCACGGGCTTGCAGTTTACCATTCCGCATTCGGAATCCAATTCCCTCTTACTTCTGCAAATGAGAGGGTCTGCACCTGTCAGAAATAGGTTGTCCTCAGAAGATGCTGGTATGAGAGGTCTATCATCCACAACCTTTGAGCAATGGTTTGGATCGGTTTCACTCCTAGTGAATCTCAGCTTCATCAGACAACTATCAATCCTCTCATACTAAGCGCGAGGTGTTTTGCTTCAAGTGATAGAGGGATTTCTTCCACCTGCATACATGAGATTCCCGATGAATCTCAAACCCCTCGGGTTGTTCCAAGCTTGTGGACTTGTTACATGAGGGGAATGGTCCCCTTGTAAGATTTTCCTTCGGTACATCTCAGACATCTATCTTCATGCTCCTTTTGAATTCAAGCATCCTAGTCACCATCTGACTCACATCGGGTAGGGCCCCACAATAAGTAGACCTCCAATGCTATAGATGAGATGTGTCAACTGACATGGTACCGAATGGACCATCTTGTAACTTGATACAAATTGCCAACCTTGAACCCATAAGTACAAGCATCTTTGAAAATTCTATTTTCAAACACTTACCTTTCCATCGATGAATGCCACCTTGAAACCTTTGGCTTCCATTGCCGAAATGGACACTAGGTTCTTTTTGTGATCAGGTACATAAAGAGATTCTCGTAAAGGAATCGAGCCCTCATTCAATTGAGGGGTAACATTCCCTACACCCTTTCCGGGATAGGTGGCATTGACTCCAAGTATAATCCCACGATCGTTTCCATCTCTACCAAATTAGAGAGTGCACCCTTTTATCTGATGAAGTGCTTTGAAACACTACAATCAATAAGCCAGATTCTCAAAGAATTTGAAGGAGAGGGCCAATACAAGATAATGCTTCTTTATCTTATCAGAAACAACATTTGATTCTTCATACTCGGGATTCCTTGCTTTCTTTGAAGAGTCGGCCGTTTCCTTGATGACCTGCATTACCTGTCATTCCTTTGATCATTGAAGATGTCCTTGGAATGATTGTTATCATCATCAAGTGATGTGTCCCTACCATTCAGACACTCCTTCGCATAATGGCCGGACTTTCCATTGAAGTGATCTTTATGTAGGCCATCAGAAGCATCCGCTGCACCATTTTGATAATATTCTCTGCATTGGTTTCAGCCTCGGTGAATTTGAAGATGGATGAGGAGTCCATTGATCCTTTTGTCCTTTCCCAACTGTCTTCGGTGATTGCTCTTTCACTCTTGCTTGGGCATTGTCTTCACCTCCACTTTGATAACATGTTAATTTTAGGTATGTTTTATGCTTAGAGCAATTTATTTCAATTTTCATAGCTAGCTCAATATCTTTTCCAGATTAGCAATCACATCAACATTAAAGTAAATTGCAGATAGAACATAAACATAAATCGCAGAAGACAAGCCAAGACAAGAGGACACAAGATGTGGCGCTAGCCAGGGACAAACCCCAATATGGGGAAACCCTTGAGCAATTCTTCTTATATGTTCTTCAATAGTTCAACACAGAGAGAGAGAGTACATTTACAACAGAAGTCAACACTTTGACTTATCTAGATAAGAGCATAGATCATCTCTAAGAAGATGATACATGAGATCAGTTGAAGACATGCTGCTTCAATTGATTCTCCAAGGTGACTCCTTCATCCTATCATTTTGCTGCATCTTGTCATCATGCTGCACCTCACCGCGCTGCACCATGCTGCACCCATCATTATAATGTTGTACCTCAAGCAGTACACATCATACTGCTGCACCTTATGCTGTACACATCATATTGCTGCACCTAATGCTGCACTTGTTGCACCATGCTGCCACAACTGTCCCATGTACCATACTGCTGTCCCACTGTTGGTGACATAGCCATTCCATTTTTGCCATACTGCTGTCCCATTGTTATGCTTCAATAAGCATCATAGCCTAGCTGTCCCAATGTGTTTGCAGCACCATGTACTTGTTGTTGTTGCTGTCCTATTGTGCCACAACTGCACAATGTCATTGCTATCCTAATTAGCATGTCATTGGGCTATCCTGTCATAGTTGCTGTCCCAACACGCTGCAGTCCCAACATGCTGCTGCCCATGCTTGCTGCTATCCAATGAGTTTGCAGCACCATGTACCTTCGCTGCCATGTCACAACTGCTGTCTTGCCTTAGCATTCTTTTGCTGTCCTAATTTACTATACAGCTGTCCCTTGCAGCTCCATGCTTGCCATGCTTACCATCTGTTGTTTCACCATGCTGCACTACTGCACTGCGTCACAGGTTAAGGCATCACCCTACAACCCTTATCCTCCATACAAATCAGCAAGACAGCCTTCTAAACACTGCGGTTCTCCAAGGGAATAACCCTCCACACCTATGCTATTCCTTTTGGCTTGTTTAACTGCGGTTAAGGCCACACTGTCCCTATAGCTCCTTCATGTTGTCTAGGGCAGCCTCTTTGCTGTTCCTTTGACCCTTTAGATGGCAGCTAAGACTCTGCTGTTCACACAACCCTTCACGCTGTCTAGGGCAGCCTACACACTGTCCCTTTGACCCTTCATGCTGCGGCTAAGACTCTCTTGTTTGACTGCAGTTAGGGCTGAATTAGACCAGCGTTTAGGGCTGGATTAGACCAGCATTTAGGGCAGCCTTTAGGTCTGCGCTAGGGCAGCCTTTTGTCTGCGTCTAGCTCTGCCTTCCATCTGCGTCTAGGGCTGCATTCCATTTGCGTCTAGGGCTTCTACTCCTAGATTTCTCTTCCACTAAAACCCAAGACAAGTGGAGAGAAATTACGTTAGAAGTGTGTGTGAGAAATGACTTTCAAGTCATCTCCTTTTATACTAAAACATTGAGCACATGTGGGGTTTATTTGGTTGCTGGCCAACCTTGATGAATTGTCTTATAACACAAATAAATTCATCACTCCATGAATACTTATTGGAATCGGATGATCTTTAGATCAATCCTACACCTCTCGTTGAGAGATCCAAGAAAAATATCAGCTGCCATAAATAAGATGACCCACATGGAGTTTGGCCCTAGTTGCGAATTTTAACACTAAGATTAAAATAAACAACAGAAAACTACTTTCAAATACATGCTCTCTGCTAGTCTTTGTAAATTGCTCCCATAAGTCTGCATAATTTGTTTCAGTTGAGCCATAATTGTCTGCATTGAATTTGTCACTGATTCTTTCAACAGGTATATTTTATTATTTAGAATATCCTGGAGGGACTCAAGGTAGGAAATCTTAGGGGTCCAAACTTGACAGCAAGAGAGGACAAGGTTTGAGAAAGTTTGATTTGTGAAGAACCAAAGGTGCTCGGTTTTTTAGTCATCTCAAGACATGGGTTTTCAGAGGGACTAAAGGTAAGGAATCTGAGAGTCCGAACTTGACAGCAAGAGAGGACAAGGTTTTGAGAAAGTCTGATTGTTGAAGAATCAATGATGCTCAGCCTTTTAGTCACTTCAGGATATGGGTTTTCATTTTGTCAATTGTGAGTTGGAATTTCATAATTTATATCAAGTGTAAGATCAGGTTGTATTGGCTATTTGATTTCCTATGAAACAGTTCATGTGGCCTTCCCTTGTACTTGCTGATAGAATCAAAGCATTCACCGGAGTGAGTGTTACCTATCAATTCAATTAAAAAGTGATGGGAGTGCATTTGCCATTGTGTCATTGGTTGATTTGATAATAGATGGGAGTAGCTGCACTGGTTCCAACTTTGAACTTTGGTTAATGTGATTTTGTTTTCTATTGATGGAGTTTGATGTTTGGTTGGCCTCATGTTTAACAGGTGCAAAGACAGCATGGGATTTACTCTGTGAAGAACAGACCATGAAGCGTATTGTCACGTTTTGTGAAGATTTAGATGTGATATTGGGTGGTGGCATTTCTCGTAAGGAAGTTACTGAAGTGGGTAAGTATCACATGTTGTGGTTGAATTATTTCCCATTCTATTTTACACATTTCAACTGGATCTTCTTAAACTTGAATTAGTACAAGCAGAAAAGTAATATTTCTATACATTTTAATCTGCAAAGGAATGAGAAAGCAGCTGCAGAA
Organism: Pinus taeda; assembly: GCA_000404065.3. Classification (NCBI taxonomy): domain Eukaryota; kingdom Viridiplantae; phylum Streptophyta; class Pinopsida; order Pinales; family Pinaceae; genus Pinus; species Pinus taeda. The sequence continues at coordinate 32,278 of APFE030221632.1, forward strand.
GGTTTAATTTATAATGAATTGGTGAAGATGTCTTTGAATTTACCACAAACCTAGAGTATTGAAACTTATCTTCTTTTTACCAGGTGGTGTACCAGGTATTGGAAAAACTCAGCTTGGGTACTAGAACTTGTTCCTTTGAGCCTCAAAAATAATTACTTTCTGAAATTTAAAGTATTAATGCTATTCCCATGCAAGTATAATGTTTGACTGATGAAAATCCATGCAGGATTCAACTAGCAATTAATGTGCAGATTCCAGTAGAGTTTGGTGGGCTTGGTGGGCAAGCAGTTTACATTGGTAATGCTCTGCTTGATGATTCAAATACACTTTCCATTTTTGTCTGTTATGCATCCTGAATTTTGTAAACAATAGGAAAACAGAGACTAATTCATAAGAAATGAGTTTGTTTTGTCACAGATACAGAAGGCAGCTTTATGGTGGAGCGTGTTTGTCAGATCGCTGAAGCATGTATAGAAAAATTAAGAGATATTCCCTGCAGTAGTGAAAGAAAGGTTGAAGAATGTCGAACAAAACTAAAAGTTGACGATTTTTTGTCAAACATATTCTATTTTCGTGCCTGCAACTATACTGAACAAATTGCCGTGATAAACTCTATGGATAAATTCATTGAAGAACATGATAAGGTAAAAACATGGTTAGAATAAGGAAGTTCATGAATGGACTCAGCAATAGTCATATTGGGAAAGCTAGAGTAGTCTTCCACTGCTACCCTGTGCAATAAATGACAGCATTGAATCCTTCTTCCCTTTTATTAAAATACACAAGAAACAAAATTCTGTGAATTGTGGATCATCTAGTTTGTGTTTTTCCCTAGTTGAAAACTCTAAAACAATACTATATTATGATGCCATTGTAAAAAGAGTGGGTCAAAGAGATGAACATGAAGCATAGCTAAATAGAACAATTGAATAGTCAAATGCTTTGGACTTGTCAAGCATTGCTTGGTTTGTTGATGGAAGCGGGTAGATAATATAGTCCCCAGCAGGGGTCAATGTGTTGAAATTTTGTAGCTATGGTTGGTCTTCATAGTATATGTAATGATAAATTCAAAGACACATTCTTCATGTCATTTTTCAAAGAAAGAATTTGAATATTTAATTTCAAATATTTTGGCATCAAGAAAGTCAAGTCAGCCATCCTCATGATCAAGTAGGCCCAGCCTTAGTGTGGCACCCTTTCGGCCTCCCAAGAAAGCTATATATATGTCATTCAAACTTCTCCTCTTGGCACCATTCAACCTCACAAGGAAAGAACATCTTCTAATCCAAGTGAAGGAGTAAAAGGACAAGAAGGATGAAGACAAATTCAGAATCTTCACTCTCTAAGTTTGACCTTGTACGTGTATCTTTCTCTCTCTGTTGACTTTGCACGCGTGACAAGTTTCTGGGCATATCTGGCAGCAGGTTCAAGATTTTTTGGGTTCAGGAGGAGGCCGAAATTCGGCCCTAACAGAGCAGATCAGGCTGAGTTTGTTAGGCAGCATCTTGACTTGATAAGAAGACACTTTGACCAGTTTTGACCAGGATTCTCTTGCTGGTATGTTTGACTTTATTTTGACTAGGAAAGGTTAGTTGTATCTCTTGTTGAATTGAAGAATTTCTCGAAGGAAAAGGTTGCTTGTTTTTTCCCCCAAATGGGGTTTCCCAGGTTAATTCTTGTGTTGTCTTTGTGTATTATTGTTTCATTGTGATATTTACTGTCCTACTGCTTTTATCGTTGAATTCCTGAAGTGTAATTGCTTAATGATAAATTGTAAGTGCTAAAATAATATCTACATCCTTAGAAGTAATTATCAGTTTTCAGAAATTAGTGCTTGTATCTATTGCACTTGAAAAATCAACATGGTATCAAAGGCTTGGTGAAGAGAAGGCGGCATTGAGATCATTTTTGAAATCATCTACTTCTGCAAAGTTAATTTTTGATCATATCTATTACAATGGTTTCCTACACTAAGACAGAAAACAAGTTGGAGGGTGCTATAAATTTCAGGGCATGGAAAACAAGGATTGATCTTATTCTTGCAAAGAAGGATGTTTTGGATATTGTGAAGGGCAAGGTTACCGAACCAGCAGATATTGAAAGGAAAGCAAAATACAAGAAGGATGACATCACAACCATGAGTATTATTATGGAGTCTATCAAAGATCATTTGATTCCTTATGTCTCAAACCTTAACACTTAAAAGAAGATGTATGATGCCTTGGATAGATTATATACCATCAACAATATTGGTGAACCAATGAGTTTGAAGAATGAGCTTTATGATATTAAAATGACAAGAGATGATATTGTAGCCTAATATTTTTTAAGGATCTCTCATCTAAAAGATCAACTTCAAGGAATTAATGAAATTATTTCTGATAAAGGATTTGTGAGTACAACACTTAATGGTTTTCCTGACTTATGGGACTTGTTTGCATCTAGCATTTGTGGCTGAAAAAAGATTCCGAGTTTTGAGGATCTATGGACTAGATGTACCCAAGGACTAGATGTACCCAAGAAGAATCTAGACTTGTATCAAAGGGGAAGATTCCAAGACCTCAAGATGATGAGTCTCAATCATTTACAACCCACTCTAAAAATGGCAAAGAAGGGAGAAATTTTGGAAAATTTCAAAGGAATGAAAGAAGAAGACTATCTCCTCAAAAGAAGGATATTCAATGTTTTCGTTGCCATAAGTTTGGTCATTATACAAATCAATGCAATGAAGGGAAGAACGATAAGAAGAGGAATGTCAATGATGATGGCGAGCATCCACATTAGAAGAAATCAAGAATGATACTACAAAAGCATTAGCAGCTAATGATACGGACATGTTTTACTAGGTTGATAAAATTGCAAATAGATCTTTGGTTTCTATAGGTAGGCTAGGAGCAAGAGGGAGTTGAAGGGGTTTGTCGCATAAAACTATAAGTGTTATAACTCTTGTGTTACAAGCCCTTCTTGGAAGAACTGATTTGTAAACCCCAAAAATCTAGAATTCTTGGATAAGAAAACCCGAAGGGTTTGTGGATAAAACCCTAGAGTTAGACTTAGATCATTGTCTCCATTGAAAGAAGAAATCCTAGCTCATGCAAGAAGGAAAAGGAAAGCAACATGCTGACGATGAGGATTGAGTGCTCCTAAGGTGAGATTACTTAATGTTCCTTAAGTGCTTAGTTACAATTGATCTTTAGCTACGACAACAAATTTCTTAACAGTAAACAAATTATAATTTCAACCATAAGAAAAAGTGCTCAAACTTAGCAGTGTCCAAAAGGTATATCCAATGTAACCAAGCAACAATTGCTCAAGTACTAAATAAAAGACAAGATTAATGCTCTTTATAACAATTCATCATTATGTCAAATATAGAATTAAATTATCAAAATAGATCAACCATGAACAATAAATTCAATAACAATAATGGCGAATAAGAAAAATTAGAGAACTTATCCACGATATTACTTAGAACAGTTAGTCAAGGTTCTTTAGAGACCATACAAGAATGAAAAGGGTACCAATAAACAATTGCTCAAGAGGTTGACAATTTAGATGATTAATGCTCTTTAAATACAATTAGCAACTCTCGAATTTATGACAACAAATTATCACAATGCCAATTTCACGTAGAACAATTAGATCTCCAATGCTAATGTGAAAGAACAAGAAATGCGAATATGCCCAAGTGCAATGACCAATTCAAATAATATTAACCATTCAAGAAGATATTAGATCTTGAGATTATGTGAAGTGCTTTTATTGAGTGAGTTATTTATTGCAAAAATTATAATCTCTTAGATTATAAAACTCACAAGGAAAACAATGTGTTAGCATTTTTATTAGAGAACAATGCAACAACTTAATCAATTGTCAAATCACTTCAACAATTAACAATCCTTTCCACAATGTATTATGGTTAGCAATGAAGCATTAACCAATATTAGGAACCTTTATGCAACTTATGCTCAAATTCTATGACGGAAGTAAGCTAGATATGCCAAATTAAATCCAATAGTCACTTCTTGAATTATATGAGAGCACTTAGAATGCAAACAGTGAGAAATGTCTATGAGTGCAAGAGAAAAATGCATGCAAAATGCAAATGAGACAGCCAAGGAAAGACTAGAAAGGCAGCCCAATTAAACCACTTTGCCAACACAAGTCTATAAACAATGATGCAAAGGAAATCAAGAGATGAATGCTCAATGAGTTTAGGATCCTTTTCCAATATCACTGTTTTGTATGATCAGACTTTATGATGCTTTCCAAACAGTGACAGCCATCAAAAAATTATGAGATATGCTAAACAGTGATTACCCAATTGATACAATGACTGGCTAATGTATTTAGGTGACTTATCAGTTAATTTTATGTCACTTAGATTAGTTTTATACTACTGTAAGCAAATGATCAGAGTCTGCTAGTAAAACAGAGATGAAAATGAGTTTTGAGAAGGCAAACCAATAGGCCTTTAAGCCTTGAAATTGACTAGCTTGCTTGCCCAAAGCTCCTCCAATGAATTGACCTACTGCAACAACAATTATTAGCTCAAAATCTCTTGAATATCCCTGCAACCACAAGGTATTGGTGACAAAAATTTAATGATAATCCAAATGATGACTGAAATGAGGCAATGAGAGAGAGATGAGGGCTAGAAGAAGGCAGCAATGAAGGCTAGAGGCCAATGCTAGGCCAAGGAGGGGCAACTGCCAACAACTAAGGGAGGAGGCCTAATAGGCCTGCGACACCTAGGAAAGAGGCCTTTAGGCCTGCTGTTAAGGGCTAAGAGGACCTGTGGCACTTAGGGCATGCCTCCAAGAGGCTGCTGCTAAGGGAAATGAGGTCTTAAGGCCTGTGACAGAGGGAGAGGAAGGCTACCAAGAGGGAGGAGAGGAGGAAAAGGGCTAGCAGGGGGGAGAAAAGGCCTTGGGAAGGCCTGTGACCAAGGGTAGCAACCCTGAAGGGCTGACGAGAAGGGGAAATAGGGCCACGACAAGGGTTAGGAGGCCAAGATAGGCTAGTGGCTCACCAATGGAGGAAGAGAAGGCCACGACAAGGGTAGATGAGGGCTACGCTAGACCTAGGAGGACATAAAAATTTTTGGAACCCCTGCAAAAATCAAATTTTGATCCAGATCTTAAAAAAAATCGCCACAAAATGCCACAAATTCGTCTTTGAGGGCTAGGAATTTCCTCTTTTGCTTGAGCGTTGAGCCTGGAGGGTAGCCAGAGGCTAGATCTTCCCTTGCTAGGCTTAGATTTGCCTCAAAAACCCAATGGTTTCTTCCAAAAGGGTTAGACATCTCATTTGGGTGAGGAAAGCCCTCACAAAATTTGATATGGCTTGAGAATTCACCTGCACAAATTAAATAAAATTTCCCAAAGACCCCAATATATATACAAAATTTAAAATAAACCCAAAACCCCAACAGCTGCAAACAAGGGTTAGAAATAATTTACAAAATTATTTACGAAATATTTACAAATATACAATGTTTGTAAATTAAGTATTTTGAGAAATAAATCCGAATAATGGCAATGGATAAATGTATTATTCGAAAAAGTTAGAATATTTGCCACACACCCTTCTGCAAAGTTAGAATACCATATAAAAATTCCTAGAGACCAAACATAGTCGGCTCTTTCCCACAATCTATAAACTTGCAGCCCAAGGGACAGTGTACTTGAAGATCTCTATAATTTTTCTCAAATCGAACTGTTACATCAGATGGTGAATCAGATCACCTAAGATAAAAATACAATTTTACCAATAGAATGCTCTTATCACCGACAAATGAAAAAAAAAGTCATATAACAATGCAACACAATATAGGATTAGCACATAACTAGTACATACCACAGATCAATGGACAAGAACACCATGAACTGAACCCCAAAGTCTTTCTATTATGATATTAAAATTTTGCCAATAGAGCAATGGCTCAATAATAGCATTACAAATTTTACATCATCCAGAGATAGCCCAAGATTAGAATTGACCTGAGAAGCAAAATGACTCTTATTTATAGGGAAATCCTCCAAGTGGAAAATAACAGCTAGTTGGCTTGATCCCTGTCAAAATAGTCTTGACCGTTGATAATAATTTGATCATCTTTTTTTTTTGTAAGCTTGGCCGATTGTTTTAATTTACTTTCAACAAAACCAGGCAGGTTCTACATCCATATCCATATCCATATGGTTAGGTGGCCTCAACCTGCCCATTGGTAAACCAAGTCTGTTGGTCACCTTACCGCATTATAAGCCATCCAAAAACAAAAGAGTTTGAGATTGTATGTTATAGCTATATAGGTCTAATTGTCATTAATTCTACTTGTGATGAGATAACTGAGACAAAATATTAAAGTTTGCAAAACATTCATCAATACATAGCAAAAAGTAAGAAAACAAACTATGCAAGTCATGCTACTACTTGTCAAGCGAGTCCATAGGTGTTGGATCTTTTGCACAAGAACCTGACAATTCGATCTGAGGGAGGCATGGAATGTGATTCTCTATGCTGCTGAGGCAGGCATTTTGTTGCTGAATCTGGAATTGAATGAGCTGAAATTCCTTGTGAATTTCCTGGAATTTTGTTTTAGTTTTGGAAGGTCTAGCAGAGGGAGTCGCCAAGGCTCTAGCCATAATATTCTTCATTAGCTAGTAAAGATAAACAACCTATTTATATTAAGAAGACCGACCTCTAGAATGTCCAGGGTCCGACAGAAGATCCCACCATTCCTCCATATCCAGATCCGTTCGTGCTGCTTGTTGATTTAAGTCCACTACCCATCCAAAAATGAACTAGCAAATTTGAGGCTAAGTATCGACCTGGCAGGCCTGAGTAGCTTCCCGAATTAGGCTTGAGGTGGATCTATGACCACGTCCCTTAGCTGGACGTGGCTGGGGTTGGCTTCCTCCTCTCCTCTGACCGCTACCCCGATTCCTCTCGCAGCCTCCCCTTGTCGAGTTGTCTCTGCCAGAGGACGGGCGCGACATTCTGTAGCTTTGCCAACCACAAAGGTAATGGAATAACCTAAAATCAAAAGCTAAAACCACTAGCAGGAGGAGACAACCTAGCTTAGGGTCTTGACGCAAACACTGGTAATTCAAAACTATAGAATTGTAATAATAGAATACAACATGATTGTGAGCGTGAGGGCTATAAACCATATCTTTCACCACGATAATGAATTGGGTTTGCCAAAACAGGCCTTTCACAACAACCCATCGCTCCTCGAGCCTTCTTGGAGCAAGACCCAATGTCAATTCGGGAGTTTTCTTTCCCAAGAGTCCCCTTTTTGTACGAGGCAATAGGTACATCAAAGATAATAATGGACAAAATCACCCATGCAAGAAGTGCAAACTAAATTCCAATATTCAAACCCAAAATACATGCTCATCCTAGAAAGCAAAATTCCCTAACAGATAAAGATAATTCTATTATATTCAGACAGCCCATCAGAGTAAAGTTGTAAACTATTCTTGCCTCCCAAATTTCACGAAAGGTTTCCTTTTTGATCCAAGCCATCGTCTTAGAGACACGTCTCCAGCGAAGAAACAAAGAGCATTGAATCATAGGGATAAGGGCATGAATGAAACAAACAGAGTTAACTTACCTGCATCCGTCGTCCAATGGGAAGAGGGTGAGGCTGTTTGCACTTGGATGGCAAACTTGTTGAGATACCATCGCAGGCAGCCTGTGTTGATTTGGGGTAGCATCGGATGTGCTCTAAGCCTCAAATTTTGCAGGGGAGCTTGGGCACATGCATTCCAAAGAACCCAGAAACCGTTTTGGAAAATTCCGCCCATAGACGATTATATTAAAATAATTAATATTTTTAATGGAGTTCCAAGTCTAAACTTAGGAAAATTAAAATATTAATGGCTATTATTCTAATTGTGGGTGAATCTTCTAGATAAAGACGAAGATCAAGTCAAAATGATCTGAGCCTTTGATTAGGAGTTAATCTATGCCGTTGGTTGTCCAACAGGGAGATATAAGAAGGGGCTTGAGGGTCATTTGGAAAATACACCGAGGGATCAAGAGATCAAATTTTTGAAGTGAGAAGTTCTTAGGAGAAAATTCTGATCATAGAGATCTTTTGCAGTAGAGGGGTAGGGACGGCGATTCGAAGGAAGATTTCCAGATCCATAGAGGTAGTAGCAAGAGGTTGAGTTATTCCCAGTGCAGGAACGCGCGAGTGCACGAACTTGCGAGTGCAAGAACACGTGAGTGCAGGAACTCGCGAGTGTAGGAACGCGTGAGTGCAGGAACTTGCGAGTGCAGGAATGCACGAGTGCAGGAACTCGCAAATGTAAGAATGTGCGAGTGTAGGAACATGCGAGTGCAGGAACACAAAAGTGCAAGAACGCGAGTGCATGCAACACGAGTGCTGGGGTTGTTTAGGGAGTATCTTTGCCAGATTTTCTTACTGTTTGGATTGCCAATTGGGCATCCATAGACGTACTCATATTTCACTGCTGCATAATAAAATAAAACCCTCTCTGCTGCATCGGTTTTCCCAAGTTGGGTTTTTCGGGGACATTTGTCCAAAAATAACGGTGTCCTATGTGTTGTATTTCCTTGCTCAGTATCTACGTTTCAAAATCATATTTAATTTGGTGAGGGCTGCTTCAGTAATTTACTTCAATGTTTCAAGAAGAAATCTGAAATAAGTTTGTAATGTAATTTATGGTCTAGGTGAAGTAGATTCAGTTGGTTGCAATAGGATTCCTGAGATTGTTAGATCTAGGAATTTTCATCGCTTGGAGATTGCAAGCAAACATGAAACAATACGAGAAATAATACCTCCAAATCGAGCTAGGCTACTTGCATAAGACCCCAACGATGAGATGTCTCGTCGATCTCTCCATTCACAATTAATGTCTATCATGTGCTTTGCCACCTTGCACCTGCAGGCGAGTGTGTGAGGGCCATCAATCGACTGCTCACTATCCTTTCTCATTATTCGTCTGGCCATGGCACAAATCCCATCAATGCCCAGTTATCGTCTCTCACCCTAATTAGGGATAATTTGATCATCTTTTAATCTTTGCCCTCGAAAATATTTATTTTGAGGAAAATTTCGAATTTCACTTAAAATTCATTTTTTATTAATCCAAAAATTCATATTTTTGATTAATTTCGTCAAAAATTTGACTTTGACTTAACCACCAAGGTCCAAGGGCTCAATTTTTCTTAAAATATCCATTTTTTCCGAGTGACCTCCAAAATTTGACTTTTTTTTGACCCATGAATTTTTTGATTACTTTCCACTTGGAGAAAATTTAATTTATTTATAATTATTTCTAAGTCCAAATTAAATAATTTTCTGGCCAAGGATTTAATTTTTTAGCTAGAAAAATTAATTAATTGACACAATAGGGGATTGATATTTTTTCTACCCTTAAATACTTTAGCCATGGTGTCTAAATATGAGGGACCATGCAGTGAAATATTTTTTAAATCAGATATTACAAATAATTCAACCCTCAAAGGGGGAATACACTTTCATTATAGACCCTCAAAATAATTACCCAATTATACGACATAATATGATTTAGTGTAGACCAAGTGATCTGTAATAAAATAATTTAGCCAAATAGCTTAAATTATTCCCAAACCACTTTTACAAAGACTCAATATAACATTAGGGCTCACTTAAGCCCTTGTCAATTAATTTTACCCTAGTTTTGGGGTTTAAGTTAGAAGAAAAACTCTGCAGATTATTTGGGTTTAGAAACACACATAATTCGGTGAGGTTAAAAAACCTCTTTTGATGAAATTCATCGTCATAAAGGCTTACCTAGGTGTTGTTACAAAATTAAATGGTCATACTAGCATCATTTACATTATAACTTGCAAAAATTGGGTTTAGAATGATGCAATGTGCTAGTTGATGAATTCTTTCTTCAACTCTTTGGACCTTGTTCGTTGGGTTGTTGACAAAAATGTGGTCAACAGGGTCCACTATCCTCTTGTTCTTCTTCCCTTCTATTCCTACTCCCCCTTGCCATCACGTAAACCAAAAGTGGAATGATACATAGAAGGCAAAAGAACACCATTTTGGAATATGAATATAGATGGACAACCTGCAATGAAATGAGCAAGAAGAAAGAATGGGAAAGAGTAGGGGAGGGAGGAGAAAAAGTACAAACAACAATGACAGGAAAATGATGGAGTTTGGGGTTTGCACTTACCTCTTTAGCTTTTGTAGATGGAAGCCCTTCTTTACTCCTCCAAACTCCTCCTCCTTCACTCCTCCAAGCTCTCCTCAAGGCTCTCTTCTCCTCTCTTCTCTAAGCTCTCTAAAAATACAAGAGTGAGGAAATGAGAGGGGGAATTGAGCTTTCTCCCCATTTATTAATTCCCTAACTCAATTTAAACCCACCCCCAACTCAAGTTAAATAATTTTTTTTTGGGTCGGTCGCCATGGAACTGTTCATTGGGCATCGAATCCACTCGGGATTCGTACAGATCTGTGCCTGATCTAGCGCCGATCTGAGGCGAATCCGCTGTTTGGAAATCCATAAGCGCAGACCGCGCTGACACACTTTTGGATTCCTAGGAACCGTGTTTGCCAATCCGATCTGCGGATCACCGACGGATCCGTATGGGGCACAGATCTTGGTTTGGATCCTTTGGGGGGGGGTTCCATGCATCATTGTATTAAATTTAATGTTCTTTTCATTAAGCAATTATACGATTCTTCAAAACATAAAGATCACAAAGAGATAAACAACACCAAAAATTAGTCTCCAAGCTAGGGCAAAACCCCACAAGGGGGAAAACCCAAAAATCTCTCTTATAGAATAAGATTAAAATGCAATATCCAAGACCCAAGACCAAAATTTCCACCAAAATGTCAAGTCAAACCCTCCTTCAAGTCACCTCCAATGTCAAAGTCAAACACGGTCAAACTTTCCCAAATCTAGTCAACTCCTGAAATTTCAGCCCCTTGAAATTTCGGGCCTGTAGTAGCACAAAAAAATTCTTGCTTCAAGTTTGAAATTTAGTCAAGCGAAATTACTTCTTTGACTTTAATTCTCTCTGATTTTGGTCCTCCTTTGTAATAACCTGAATGAGAAGTTATGGGTATTTTCCGAAATGTTGCTTAAACAAAATCTTCACATCAAATTCTCATAAATTTAACAGAAAATTGACATGTAATATTTAGCACAATAGAACTGCGAATAACAATAATGAGCAAAAATAATCTCATCTTTATTTTATAATATATAAACTGGGGTTACATACATATACAACCGAAATAGCTGATATGAAATGCTGGGCTCCACGTTAATCGACTGCACTGCACCGACCCTCCAAAATTGAACTGAAATGCCATTGCTAAGCTCTCTTGTGAATTCTGGATGAATTCACCAAGGGGAGATGGGTACTCGCCCAATCTCTCTAAATCACCTGAGCATTTCCGTCCTTGGGCTACAATGAAGTAGAGAACCAGGTTCTCAAACCTCTCATACAAGAAAAAGATCAAATCCAAGATGTGCCCCAATGGCCTCCTCCTCCTCTTTTTATAAATCTGATGGACCCCACTAGAACCTCCTATTTTATTATTATTTTAATCATGGAACACTTTTCCCTCTTTTTTATTTAAATTAAAATATTCTATTTAATGTGGAAAAAGTGTAAATCGGCCACCATGCCTCCTCAAGTCACTGAAAATCAGTGAAGCACGACCCTCATAAAACCCGCGGGTAAGGACGGGTCCTATGCTGGGCTGGGTCACCCGCATAGAACCCGCGGTCTAGACCATTACCCAACGAGTTTTCTTTTTCTTTTTTGGAAACGAGGTGGAGAAAAAGGGAAATTGGAGGGAAAACAAAGCTTTATAAGCACCTCTTTCCCTTCCATTTCTCATTCACTTGTCATTTGAGTGTTTGGCTAATTTGTGTGAGTGTTGAAACTTGAGAGTGAAGCTAAAGGAGTGTGAAGGAGTTGTTGGAGGAGGCTAAAAGAGGCTAAAGGAGGCTTCATTGGATCAGACTAAGCTTCAGGTAGGCTTCATGAACCTAGTTAGAATGTTTTCCATGTATTCATTTTTGTTTTTTTTGTTTTTAATCTTTTTTAGCTTGCAATATTTTTTGTTTTTGTTTGGGAATGCCCGTGGCTGAGTTTCTCAGCCACGCAGGGCTACTATGTCTCTGAGAAACTCAGCCACAACCAAAAAAATTTGCAAATTATAAAAAAAATTTAAAACCAATTTTTTTTTTTTGTTAATTTGGTTCTCTTCCAGATTTTGTCACCATGCCACCAAAGGGTTTCAGACAATCTCGTGATCCAGCATGGGCACGTGGTCAACAAATCATTCCTAGTAATGACAACAATACCAAGTGCAATTATTGCAATGCCACAATGCATGCAGACATAAACAGGCTGAAATATCACCTAGCCAAAATTACTAGGCATGGTGTGGGATGTTGTCAAAGTTGCCCTGATGAGGTCACTACTGAAATGGTAGCTGCTTTGGAGTCCATTAATGAAGCAAGTTCTAAGAGGGCAAGAAGGAAGGATGAGATTGTTGGGATAGGTAGATCTTCTTCTCAAAGTGAAACACAATTTCAAAGTCTAGGTATTGGTAACTCCTCTTCAACTGCTATGGAAAACAAGAGTATAACCTCTTCTTTCTTCAGTCCTCATACAACTCCAAGATCTTAACCAACCTTGGACAGTTTCAATGATAAGAAGAGGAAGGAGGCAGATATGGCAGTGAGGAGGTTTTGGTACCATAACAATCTTTCGTTCAACTATGCAAAGTCTTATTTTTATTAGCCCATGGTGGATGACATTGCATGTGTTGGCCTTGGATACAAAGCCCCATCTTATAATGCACTTAGGGGGGAAGAGCTAGATGAGGAGCTTGGTGTGTCAAGGAACAATTAGAGAGCATTAAAATCTCATGGAAATTTACAAGTTGTACACTTATGTTTGATGGGTGGACAGATCAGAGGGGTAGAACAATAATAAATTTTGTTGTAGCTTGCCCTAAAGGAACCATGTTCCTAAAATCCATTGATGCATCTGCAAATGTAAAAGATGCACATTTGATTTTTTCATTGTTGGCTGATGTGGTGGAGGAAGTTGGGGTTGCAAATGTTGTCCAAGTAATCACGGATAATGCAACAACTCATGTGGCAACTGGAAGGTTGCTTTGTGCCAAATATCCCTCCATTTATTGGACTCCATGCGCTGCCCATTGCATAGACTTGATGCTAGAGGACATTGGGAAGTTGGAGTGGGTGCAAGGCATTGTGCAAGATTGCAAGCATATTACCAAGTATATTTATAATCATGCTTAGGTGTTGAACCTTACGAGGGAATTCACACAGGGTGAGCTTAGTCGCTCAGCTGTCACACGTTTTTCTACAAACTTTCTTTCCCTCCAAAGCCTTTTGTATGAGTACCAGGCTTTGAGAAGAATGTTTTGTAGCCAACAATGGATATTCTAGAAAAATAGCACAAAATCAGAAGCAATGTCTGTGAAAACATCTGTCTTTGCTGATAGTTTGTGGGACAAAGTGACTGAGGTTGTTAGCTTCACTGAGCCCCTTGTGAAAGTCTTAAGATTGATGGATGGAGAGAAACCTGCAATGGGATATATTTATGAGGGCATGGACAGGGCCAAAGAGGCCATCACGACTTTCTTTAAGGGAAATGAATCTAAATATCTCACTATATGGCAAATTATTGATTCTAGGTGGGACAGGCAACTACATTCACCATTGCATGCAGCAGAAGCATATCTCAATCCGAGCTTATTCTACAATGAGGGGTCTAGCATTCAAAGGGATCTCGAGGTGATGAGAGGTGTCATGATATGCATTGAGAAGATGTTTCCGGATCTAGATATTCAGGACAAAATCAACATACAACGAGATATGTACAAGGAAGCATCTGGCATGTTTGGATTCAGCTCAAGCCAATGTCTCAAGGACAAGAAAATGCTTTGTAAGTGAAAATTATTAGAACTTAGCTTGTAATTTTGCTAGTTCTCTTTTATATGTTTGGCATTGCAAACTGATAATCTTTGTTGTTATTTTTTTATAGCTCATTGGTGGATAGACTGTGGCACTGAGGCACCACAATTACAAGAATTCGCCATCAGAGTTCTGAGTCAACCTTGCAGTGCTTCTTCTTGTGAGCGCAATTGGCAAGTGTTTGAGCACATCCACAACAAAAAGAGAAACAGGTTGGAGCATGAGAGGTTGGAGAAGTTGGTTTTCATCTACTACAACCTTCGAATGCTCACAAAACAAGTGCAACCAAAGGATGCAAATCCAATTTTATTGGATACTATTGATTTAGAGTCTGATTGGGTTGTGGAGGAGGCGGCCCCTTACTTGAGTTGGCTTGATGAAGAGACTGAGGATCTCTCTAGTTTGCCATCTCAAATGGAAACTCCAAATACACCTGCCTCACAGTTGCTTTAGTCTTCCGATGTTAGCACTAGCTCCACGAGGGCTTATTTTAGGCGTGGTCGTACATGAGTGATGAGACTCAAGATTTTTATGAGACAATCGTTTATCATTTATGACATATGTATTTGAATTTTGAACTTGCTAACATTTTTTATTTTAATTATGGAATCATGAGCCCTTTTCTTATTCAGTGTCTAAATGTTTTGCTTACAAAAATCAAATATGTTATGTTGTACTTTTATAGATCTGAGATGATGTTATGAATTATTGCATATATTGTGGTTTTTATAACTTATAAGGATTGGAATTGTCATTAGTTTCTTTTTTGTGCTTAAAATTTACCACATTTTAAGTTTTTTTGTTTGTTTGTTTGTTTGTTTGTTTGTTTTACGAGTCTTATACGGGTATTATAAGGGTCGTTCCTGAGTCTTATACGAGTCGACGAGTCAATGTCATGATGAGTGTTATACGATTATGAGTTGTGCAACATCGTTGAAAATCACTTCTAACCATCCCATCCTGTAGATCTTCTCGTTCTGGTTCCAACGAGCTATTAGTCTAAGGTGTTCCATCAAGTATTCCTCTTAGTTTGCCACCTTAAGCGTAATTAATTGAGTTAGGCCCACTAATAACCTTGTTTTTCGAAAGTTCTCAGAATACAACGAAACAAAAGGCAAGTTGTGTAGATGATGGAACATGCCAAGCGAATGCCATTAGATCCCATAGAAACTCCTCAAAACCCCATGAAACATCTCCGAAAGCCCCAGGGCCCACTAATGATATAAACCTGCGCCTGTGAACTGTCTGCCTCCAACCCTGAAAGTCCATCCTAACCATGCCATAAGGAACACTAGAAAAAGGAACATCACAAATCCTCCCACCCCAAGATTGCTTGCCCTCAAGTAATCCAAACCTGTGGACTAGTTTGGTGGCTTAATGTAACTGAGACCCAATGCCCGGATCACATACAAACCATTGGGTGATGGTATGCCTCTGTGTCAACCCACCATGAATGGACCCCTCAATGCTCGGATCCAAGGCCAATCTTTGATTGAACTTGCCATCAACCAATCCTCTTGGATCCCAATCCCACCAAGAACAAGTATCAATGCTCCATGGCTCCTGGTGTGCTATAACTCCAACCATGAGTGCTGCTCCATCCACCGTGTACCAACTCATTACCTCTCCATTCCAACCCTTGCCATAGACCAAGGTCAATCTCACCATGCTGATGCTGTGTTGAATACTGGTGAGTGGCCAACCTACATCTTGCTGCCAAGTGGAGCATGTAGTATCCCTCACATCTAAGGGCTCCTGCAGTACAATGCTTTTGACTAAAAATGATACTCCATCAATAGGGTACCAACTCATGGTCTCTCGCTAATCCATCTTGTGGGATGGATCAAATGCATAAGCACTTGTATCTGAGATAAGTCTTCTATGCTGCACCATGCCCATCTCGCACAACTCTGTCTGGCCAATCATCAATATCCATCGAGAAAATCCTGTCTCTCTCCCTATAATGGGTACACGTGGCCAAACTGTACAAAACGCCTTGCCTATGCACTCTTGGAGAGGGCTACTCCCTAAGAGTACTGCAGCTCTGCCATCTGCTTGTGCATCTATCTGCACCTCATCAGTGGGTTGGCCCAGAGATGGATGCACCACCATCTCCATAAGACCCTCCCTTGTCTAATTGAAAACTCCATGCTTCTCTAGTCTACCAACCCCATGCCAGACTAACCTATCAGTCTTTAGCACCTCTCGACTTCAAGTGTTTGCAAGTACCACAACCCTGTTGGCTATCTATGCATCTGTTTGGTCCTCATAAATGGCTGGTCCAAAAGATCGCTACTCATCCTCCTCTATCATGGGCTCAACATGAACCCTCAACTGGCTTTCCACACGTGCATATCGCCCCCTCAGCAGACTCTTGCTCCTCTATGTGCTCTCCATGCTGAATCATCAATCGCTCACTTGGAAAGTCTGCTCCTTGAACAATATGCCGCTCATCCTACTCCATCTCACATGAATGCATAACTGGGCCATTGCCAACATACCCACGACTGCTCATGCTCCTCAGGGGTATCCTCATATGAACTCATGGACTCAACCATAAAAGCAGAATCCTCACCTTAAAAGTGAGAAGGGATCTCCTCTTGCTCTACCCCTATCATCTCCTCCGAATCACTCAAACATGAGTGGCCTGGTCCCTAAGGTTCCTTGTGGATGAAGCAAAGACCCTTCCTCCTCAACTCATTCCTGCTACATGGTTGGTCACCGTAAATCCACTACAACTCCTATTGGGTCAATTGTCAGCTGAACAATCCATTGTTTTACTCAACTAACCTTTTGGCTAGTTCATAAGCAACAGGTGAAACCAACTGTTCCTCCCTCCAAATGGCCAACAACTTAGACTGCAACCTCCTGCAAATGGCATCATGGCCTCCCATACATGAGGAAAAATGGACTGCATGTGTGTTATGACTGTATCAGGATGATGTTTCCTAATGTTGAAGAAGCATTGGAACATCTGCAGGATCAAATCGTCACACTCCAGCTCAAACATGAGGTCATAAGATCTAACCAGGGCCATGTCTTCTAGAATCTCAAGCATCTTCCCAAAAGTAGGACCCTCAGTGTTATCCAAATCCTGGAATGTAATGTCCTCAACAAATTAATGACCAAGGGGACTTTGTAGGCTATTTGTCTCGGTAGGCTACAATCCATGAAATAGGTGATAAAAACCCAAAGCTTACTTTGTTGGGCGAGTTTTGGGTAAGTTGGGTGAAAGTGTGACACACTCAACCACTTAAGGAAGTGAATCCCCTCATAGAAGTCTAAAATTAAGGTTGATTGGATTCAATTAGAGGCATTGTAAAAATTTCTGTTTTCCCACCCCGGTTTTCAGTTTCTCCTTATTTCTCCCATATAGTTAAATGCCCTTTCCCATAACCATACATTTAACAAGCTGAAAAAATAATTTTAATTTTAATTTTTTTTTTCTTCTCTGAAAACACAAATTCTGGAAATTTTACAGAAGCTGGAAATTGCAGAAAAAAAGATCAGCAGTAATAAACAGCCATTAAAACACATTTAAACACAGAGATTTTTGGTCAACATGACCCTGGAAAAACCCCCTACAAGTCTTGGGGAAAACTAGTTTGAGAGCTCTTCTTTATTTCTGCCTTTTACAGTGAGAAAATTTTCAGCAAAATAAAATTTTCCAGCAAGCAAACTTATTTGTTTTTCAGCCAAACAGACAAACTGGAACTTCGTTGTACGAGCTGTACGGACCGTACGTATGTACGGACTGTACGGACGTACGTATGTATGGATCCTGCGGATTGTATGGACGACCGTACAGACTGTACAGACAGACCTCGGTTTTCGTGCAGAAATTCGTCTCCTCGAAATTCGTGCCCAAAAAATAAGTTTTTCCCAGCTTTCTCAGCAAAAATCTGCGTTTTTTTGCTTGTTCTTTCAGCTGTACTGATTTGCTGAAGAGCTGCCTTGGAATATGTGCCAAGCTGCTGCCTCCTTCTCCTTCCTATCCAGAAATCTCCCTTGCTCTCTTGCTCTCCTTCTCCCAATCTGCTCATGAAAGAATGAATGCTCTTTTCCTCTTTTTCCTCCCTTAACCCAACCCTAAATGACTTTTCGGTGATCCCTAAATCCAATGGCTGAGATAGATTTAGATCTATGGCTGAGATTAAATGCACATTTAAATCTCACTTTCTATTTTTTAATTCACCCCACTTTAATAAAGACCCACTTAGTCATTTATTTCCAAAGTCACTTTTCTTTTCTAATTTTACATTAACTTTATTAAAGTCACTTTAAAATTAGACTTTAGTAAT
Source organism: Pinus taeda (assembly GCA_000404065.3). Lineage (NCBI taxonomy): Eukaryota > Viridiplantae > Streptophyta > Pinopsida > Pinales > Pinaceae > Pinus > Pinus taeda. The sequence goes on from APFE030221632.1 coordinate 50,579, forward strand.
TTTATCACTTAAAGTCACTTTTAAATTAGATTTAACTTTATAAAAATTATAAAGTTACTTCAAGAGAAAAATTAAATTCTTTTGGACACTTTTCCCTAGGCCAAAGATCAAAGCCTTAGGGAACCACCTGTCATCCGGTACCAAATTTCAACAGTTTCTTATCATATTATTTCTCATTCAATGTCTATTACATCAACCACTTAAATTTAGATTTATTTGGGTATGACATAACTTCTTCAACCTCTAAGCTAGTTTACAATACAAGCTCATGCATAATAATACAATGTATTCACGTACCGAGATTTTTCAACTAAAACTTATATGTTAGAAGTAAAGCACATAATATATGCCATTAAAAACATAATCATTGCATATTTATAGTATTTATAAGTGGGTTCACATGACCATAATTTGGAATATGAATGTTTAAGAATGTTCTAAAAATAATGTAATGAATAAAATATATATAAATAATGTAAAATAATGTAAACAATAATAATCGTAAATAATGTTTAGTTAACTAGTAATTAGGTTGAAGAGGCATGTCTAATAGGACATGACTCTTCATGAAGAGACACTTGCTTGATATATAAGCAAGCCTCTCGTTCTCATTGTAAATCATTCTTATTCTTTCTTTTGATAGAAACGGTTATGGAGTGATTATATTCATCTTGGCCTGAATGCCGAAAATCTATTTACAATGAGGATGTCTAGATCCCGGTGCATCTCACTGCTATGTGTGAGAATGCTGCTAGACCTTGAGACTTCTTTCTTGCTTGAGGTTATATAGATTCTATTTCCGAGATTTTTCCCCACTTGGAAATACATACAAATTTATTTAAGATCAAGCAATAAGACATGACGATAGACAACTTATGGGATGGGTTCCCATGATTCTTCTTCGTCTTTCATCTTGACCCCGGTAGAGAGGAGGGAAGCTTTGTTGGCTTTGCTGTCTGCATCTTTATTATGAGTTCTCAGCACATGATAGTAATTCAACTTTCGAAAAGCGTTTTCCAGGCCCTTAATTCTGGTTATCAGCCTAGCTAACTTGAGATCCAAAGCTGGGGAATTGGATACCATTGCGTTTATAATGACTTGGGAGTCACCTATAACAATTGCTTCCTTTATGCTTAGCTCCTTAAGTATCTTGAGGCCTTGCAAGAGTGCCAAAGCCTCAGCTTGAATGCTGGTTGAGTGTCCAAGCCCCCAAGCATAGGAGTGAATTTTTTCCCCAATTGAATTTACAACAACACCTCCTGCACCAGCTCTGCCCGGATTGCCCTTAGCTGCCCCATCGAAAAAGAGAGAATGCCTTGAGTGCGATTTGAGCCAGTCTTGAAGGTCTGCTTCCGATTTCCTTATTTGCCAATCTTTAAGAGGAGGGACAAATCTTACTGCTGGTTGAAATTGTAATTCAAGGAAAGAACCCCAAGCGATATCCTGCTGGCTGAGGCTAGAGTCATCTTTTATATCAGTCAGGCATTCCTTTAAATGGAATTTGATCTTGACTTCTACGGCCTTGTGATGCTATCTAGAGTTTCTAAAAACTCTTTTGTGGCGTTCTAGCCAAATCTGCCAGCAAGTAACTTTTGGGAGGATAGCCCAAGCTGTTTTGATTATCAGGTTTTTAGGAGGGGGCCCAGGGAATTTGTTTACCCAGTTAGAGAAGAGATCAACGATGGAACATGAGAGTATAAAATTGGGATCCAAGGTGTGAATAAGGGAGAACCAAATCTGCTTGGAGAAGATGCATTCCAGAGTTAAGTGGGTTGCTGTCTCAGCATTTTCATTGCATAGCGAACAGATGGAGGGACCATAGAAACCTTTTTTCTGTAATCTGTCAAACGTTAGAATTCTGCCATGACAGAGGAGCCAGGAAAAAATTTGACTTTAGGCCATGACTGGAAATGCCATACCCCCTGCCAAGGTGCTGGGTTGGGGGGACGTGTGGTCTCTCGTTCAACTTGGCGTATCCCGCAGAGGCAGTGTAGCCTATGGTTTTCAGTCCCCACCCTTTCACATCTTTTTTCCTCCTGTGCGTGGGCGCCAGACCATGAAGAAGATCGAGTAGCGTGGACCATTCGTTGGTTAGGTGAACTAACACTTCAATTCTTTTCCACCCTGCCCAATCTGAATCGCTCTAGAGTGAAATGTCCCACAACGAACTCAACCCTTTTCTGTCCATCCAATATTGTAGCGCTCTGGAGGGGGCTCTATCTTCAGTCGGATCCATATGCATGATTTTATTAGTCCAAATGTTGATCTGTTTTCCGTTTCCAGGGATCTAGTGAGTGTGATCCTTGATTAGGTGAGCAACTTTAGCGTACAACTTGAGGAAAGACGAGTTGGGCAAGCGGATCACCTTGTATAAGCAGCTGGAGTGAGGACCTCGGAAGTATTTTTTCCAGAAGGCCAATTGAGCCCAACCAGGATTGGGTGCAATGATCCTCTAGATGATCTTGGCCGCCATAGCCACATTCTACTGACAATTTTTTTTTAAATTTAAGCCACCCTCCCACAGTGGCTTGGAAATGGATTCCCAACTGATAAGGGGAGTCTTGTTTTCGTTCTGTTTTCCTCCCTTCCAGAAAAACCTCCATATGAACTCTTCCATTTTTTTTAAAATGGATGCTGGAGCGAGTAGCCCGGCAAATTGAAATGGATGAGGACAACTTTGCCAGCAAGGTTGAGCCAGGTGAAACCCCAGGCTTGGATCTTAGACTAGAATTTTTCGAGCTGAGGGAGCCAATCTTTGCTTGCAGGTCTTTTATGAGTAACAGGAAGGCCCAAGTATTTGAAAGACGTCCAAGAAGAGGAGGTTGCAAACCCCAAACATCTAGAAATAGCAGAGAGCAATATGGGCGAATTATTCCAGCTGAAGATGTGGCATTTATTCTTGTTTACAACGCTCCCTGAGCCCTTGCTGAATTCTTCCAGAACTGCTTTAAATTTAGAGGCAGAGGGGAGAGAGGCAGCACCCAAAAGTAGAGTGTCATCCGCATATAAGGCGTGATTAATGTTTTTGACCCCTCTTGCAATACACAGTCCAATAATATCTTGATCTTGCATTTTTTTGTCTAGCAGAAAGCTGAGAACAAAGGCTTGGTTGAAAAATAGCAGAGGGGAAAGGGGACACCCCTGCCTAAGCCCTCTCGAAGCTTTGAAAAATTCTGTGACTCTTCCATTTACAAGAGGAGAAATCCAAGGCTCCGAGATGCAAGCCCAAATCCAGTTAATGAAATTTGTTCCAAAACCAAACCTGCTCATGACTTTTAAAAGAAAACTATGATTTACTTGATCAAAGGCATTTTCTAAGTCAAGTTTAATCACCATACCTTACTCTTTTCGAAGAAGACTTAAATGAATTGCCTCTTGTACTAGAGTGAAGTTGTCCACGATTTTCCTTCCTTGGATGAAGCCTCCTTGGTTCTCCGGTATTATTTTGGGAAGAATATGCTTCAGTGTATTAGCTATTACTTTGGTGATTATTTTGTACCCAATATTGCATAAGGAAATCGAGCGGAATCTCCTGAAGTTGCTGACACCTTTTTCATTGGGTATGAGGGCTAAGAAGGCAGAGTTTGTGCTGTCACCTATTTTCTTAGTGTTTTGTGACTTTTGAACCATTTTGAGCAGGTCCTTTTCAAAAATAAGCCAGCAGACTTGGAGAAACCTGGCAGAGAAGCCATCTAGCCCAGGGACTTATCCGGATCCATATCATAAAGAGATTTTTTAATTTCGTCTTTAGTGACTTTGGCTTCCAAGATTTCATTCATACGAGGAGAGATTGCAAAAGGGATAGAGTCTAACAGATCTGGGGATTGTTGCTGATCCTTTTCTTCACTGTACAAGTTTAGATAATGAGCGTAGGCTGCTTTCTTAATGTCTGCAAACTCCTTGTAAGTGTCATTGTCCTCCTTAATCTCAGAGATAGTGTTGAAGCATTTTCTTGCCTGGGTTTGTTTATGGAAAAAAGCAGTGTTCTTGTCCCCTGCTTTGAGCCAGAGATTTTGGGATTTTAATCTCCAGTATTCCTCTTCAGCTAAACAGGCCCTATGATAGCACTATTGCAGATGGGCCTCTTGATTCAGCAGATCCTCTATGACTCTAGCATTCTCCATATGCATTTGATGAGTGGCAAGGGAGGCTTTAATAGATTTTCTTTCTATATCTGGTTTGGATAGGATTTTAGCCCATATTTTTAGTGCTCCTTTTACTCTTCTGATGTTTTCTTCCCAGATGTAGAAAGGAGATCCTTTGACAGATTGGCTCCAACATTCCTTGACTATTTTCATGAAGTCTGGCTCCTTGACCCAGAGGGGACTGAATCTAAATGGAATAAGACCCAGATCAAGATGGACTAGAAGATCTAGCATTATGGGTTTATAATATGAGATATTGCTAGCAAGGATGTGCATTCTGGGCTCTAAACCAAGCAACAAATAGGGGCTTTAAATGAAAAATCTATCTAATCTGGCAGCAATATGACCAGGGCCTATTCTTTTATTAGTCCAAGAGTACTTACTGGAAGAAGGCTTGATATCCAGCAAGTCCCAGTCTTGCATAAGATCCTCCGCCGATTCCCTTGCCGGATCTCAGACTGCACTGCCCCCACTTTTTTCAGACGAGTGGAGGGTGAGATTAAGGTCTCCAGCAATAATGATGTTTTCCAAATTCATTATGTCTGCTTGATGTCCTATCGAGTCCTAACAAACCTTTTTTTCCCCGCATTGATTGGAGAGTAAACATTGAAGATGCAGAGTGTTTCTTTAGTACCTAAATTCTGCATTTTCAGTAGCAACCAGTGAGTGGTGCTAACCTCACTGTTGACTGCAAATTTATTGGCATTCCATAGAGTGCCAATCCCTCCCGAGGTGCCCCTGGCAGAGACTTCTCTTGCTTCACTTTTAAACCAAAGTTTCTTGCTTGCTTGTAGGAAGGCTACGTCTTCCAGATTAGTCTCTTGGACGAGAAGTATGTCTGGGGTTTCTATTCTTATCAGGCTTCTCATGGCTTCTTCCTTGACTTTACTCCCCATACCTCTGCAATTCTAGGAGATGAACTTCATTATTTATGTTTCTGGTGGGCTCCCTTGGAGCCTTGGGGCTGGATTTTCAGTATCCTGGGCTTTGAGGCTAGCAGTTTTTCCAGGTTGTCTGGCTGCCTTGTAGTTTTTCCTTGTACGTCTCCTGATCTCTTTTTTCCCTGTCTGTTTTATGGCCTCTCGTAGATCTTCTTACCAAGGTTTGGGTCTCACCTATTTCTCCTTCCTCCTCTGACTCTTCCGTGTCCTGCTCTTCTTCATTATCTTCTAAGTTCTTACCTTTGGGGTTTCCATCACTTTTACCTTTAAGGGAGGTTGGAGATGCACCTTTGCTTGGAGAGCCTGGTTTTTGGTTCTCGATCTCCTTATTAGCTTCTGTCTCCTTTTGGATCTCTACTTCCTAGGTTTCCTCTGGTTGCGAGCTGAGAGGGTTGAACTTATTTCCTGAGGTTGGGATAGTCGGGGTCTGTTGAGCAGAAGACTATTGAGGTCCTTTGCCACTAGGGCTTCCCGAATTCTGTGACTTGGAAGGTTTGGAGCGCTTGAATTGATTCCATCCATCCTCCTTCCCCTGCACAGCCTCATTGTTGGATGGGCAGCCTCTGGAGAAATGACCATAAACATGACATTTCTGGCATTTGAAGGGCAGCTGCTCATAATCCAGTTTCTGCTGATGCGTCCAGCTTCCTACATTTATTTTGATGGCTTCAGGAAGCCCTACCTCTAGATCTACTTCTACATAGATCCTGGCATAGTCATATTGGTCCTTATTGTTTGCTCAATCTATAAATTTCCCTAGGGCATTTCAATGTGCATTAGTGAGTCCCAATTCCAACAATGGACTGGGAGATTCGGGAGTCTAACCCACACCGGAACTGCTTTGGGCACATCTACTGCCGAATCGAAATCCGGGGTCTATTTATTCAGATACAAACCCTGAGGGCCCATGAAGTAGGGACCGTTTTGGAAGATCAGGTCTTTGTCTTCCTTTGCAGTGAATTCGAAGAGGAAGTATCCTCTCCCCAGAAAGTAAGAAGTAACACTTTCTTTGATCAGCGACGCCCAATTTCTGTTGACCCAGCTCTCAGTGGTTTTTGGAGATGGCCATAGCCCAATAAACTGTCTGATGAGAGCCCGATCAGCCAAAGACAAAGCAACTTGAATCGGGGTTTCAGGAGGGAGAGAGATCACAGGAATATCATCCAGCTTTTTGACAAATTTTGAGACCTCAAAGATCTTCTTCTTTGGAAGCCTTGCCAGAAGTCGATTGAAGGCTTCAGAAGGCGAGAGAGGCGGAGGAGGAGGAGGGGTCACCTGGGGAGTGCCCAATGTCTCCATGGCCACAAGCCCCAGGGAATGGGCCTATAAAAAATCAGTGCAATCCTCCATTAAACAACACGCCCGGAGTGGTGAAAGGGAGCCCCAGGCAGATCCGCCCGTAGGAAGCAGGGCGGCCGAGAATGGTCACGCTCGCTGCTGATCGATCGCGCAGGGTGCGGACTCAGGGATGCAGCAGGAGCCGAGCCTGATCTATTAGTGTTAAGTCCATGTAAATCATTCTTATTCTTATTCATATATTTAATATATAACATTTGTATCCTCATGGATATCTTTATCTTCCATGTCTTTTGGAGTAATTAATTTGTAGAAGGAACTTTGTTTGCTTCATTTGGTATCAAAGCAGTTCGGTCCTCTAGGTTGCTTAACTGGTGCACTTAGCTCGTTCTCTGATCCAGGTCCTTGGCTATCGAAATTCGTCAACCGTGTTGCCATACAATTGAAGCATTTTGCTCAAAATTTGGGAGTTTCTCCTTTTCTCCGTTTTTCTAGGCCTTTGGCCATTAACATTAAAATTAAATTAAAAGAAAATTCGCTAGTTGGAGGGTCTCCAATTCGCGAGTTGACCTTTGGACATAAAAAAAATTAACCAAAAAAATATATATATAAGTAAATAAATTAAAAGAAGAAGAAGAAGAAAAAGTAAAAGAAAAAACAAAACGGATACAAAATCTCATACCAAGTATATTTAAAACTTTTTAGGTGGAGAAGCCTGTGGTTTTAAAAACAACGCATGGTAATTGCCCATGGTATGTTAAAAAGTTAAAAGAAAAAAACAAAAAAAAAGGAATATGTTTTCCTTTTTACATGGAGAACATTTTAACGGAGGTTTTAAAAACACCCCATGGTAATAGCCCATGGTATTTTAAAAGTTAAAGAAAAAACAAGGATACAAAAGCTCTTACGTGAAAGGTAAATATTACTTTTTACATGAGGTTTTAAAAACAACCCACGCTAATAGCCCATCGTATTTTAAAAGTAAAAGATGTTTTGATAATATTAGAGAAAAAAGGTGTGATCTAAATAATTTTAATCGTTCAAATCTAAAGATGGTGACCGTACCAAGAGTATGGTGACTGTACCAAGAGTAACGTCTCATCCAAATTTTTTGAGAAAATAAATAA